>JAUOBX010460201.1:0-10344 GCA_032360705.1 Eupentacta quinquesemita
CCCGTACCCGTACTCACTGATCTGTACCCGTACTCGTACCCGTACTCATCACCTGGTACCCGTACCCGTACCCATACTACAAGTCTGTCACGAATCCAATCGAGGACATTGTCAACGATACCAAGACTCTCCAATTTGAGCAATGGACGCTTGTGAGGCACCTTATCAAAAGTTTTCTGGAAGTCTACAAGTGACATCTTCCATAAATTCCAAGAGATTAGTCAAACATGAGCGACTGTTCCTGGAACCATGCTGAGAATCCCGAATGGGACCATACTCATTGAAATAATTCACCATGTCGTCGGCAAAAAACTTGAAATGAAAGGGTATACTCCGTCAGGACCATGAGCTTCACTACTGTTCAGCTTCAGCAGCTTTTCATCAATCAAATCAGGCGTACACACCATATCTCCAATACTATTAGGAGGCACACCGACAACGAGGTCATCAAAATTGTCAAAGCTCTCCTGAGTGAAAACGGACGAAAAATAACTAACTTCCAAGAATCAACAGCATTCCGACCGTCCAGCGTTTCTAGCCAATTGATCGCATTCAAAAACTCTGAAATGCCATCCAAATCAGCCCTCAAGAAACTAGGAACAAGTTCGACGCTGTGTAGAATATAGAGCGAACAGGTCACCACTCAAAATTAAATCTAAAACAGTATGCTTCCTTGTAGGAAAATGTACATGCTGAGAAAGGTAACAATCTTGCGAAACATTGAAAAAGTCCGAACCATGGCTACTACCATCAAATCTAGAAATGGCAGGATAGTTGAAATCACTCATGTTGTGAAGGTCAATCTTCATATCATCCAGGGCTATTCAATATCCTGTAATCAGTTATTGAGTAATGTTGTTTGAACCAATAACATACAAATGAAACTAGACCCTTTCACTCACCTAATGTTGGAGCAACTCCACGGGGAGCCGCTGATTCCATCACTCAGACCAGGTACGTCATACTGTCCTATGCTTCTGGCCAGCCCTCCTTGAGCTACAGAACTGGGATCAAATAGTTGCTGGCCGGGTACCGATGGTGCAAGACCTATGCTAGTAGATTCGCCATGGGATGTCTGAGGACTGAAGATAATAACACCATTAGCTACAAATTCATTCATTAAGAATGACATCGCATTAGAGTACAACATATGCGCCAATAATGAAATTGCTACTAATATTTATTATCCAACACGAAACTTATGAAAAAATGTAATACAGGTTCTAGTCGGTAACAAATGTGAAAGCTCTACTGTGGATATGTTCAGGTTCATCAATTCATGTGAATAATGAATGCTCTCAAACACCCCTCAAAATAATCATAATAATACATACGATTTATATAGCGCATAATAATTACAAAGTAACTCCGGATATGCTTTACAAAGTAGAGGAAATCAAAGTGATCAAACTTGTATAAACAAATGAGTCTTGAGATCTCTCTTAAACCTAAGAAAAGAAGATATGTTTCTAATATATATGTTCCTAGAATCGAAGCTGAAGCAGAAAAAGAAAATGTCTACATTTTTGACCAAAACTGACCCCTCATCCGTACAGAAATGAATAGCAGTCCTCTATGAAACGTTGGGAACACACACACTGAATTCCAGCTTGACCGGACCAGTCAGGATGGACTTTGCCTGATTACAACTAGGCGTCAAACACACACGCATCCATCCATCTATACAAACATACATACATACACACATACATCCATACGCCGACCTGACAGCAAATATTCCTTGGATTTTCTTACGAGGAATTGCCTACATTATACCAGGAAGTCTACTTAATATCATAAATTACGCTCAAAATCTAATAAGTTCATGTACACTTCAACTGCACCACGAAAGCATCTACCCATCAAGAGATAACTTGCACACGAGCTTCCAAGCCAATTGTCAATAATTATGCTAAAAACATAACCACAACGAACATCATGACTACGAACTGACACAATGGGTGGATATTTTGATTACTCCTATCTCTCTCTCTCTTCCGATAAGTAGGCCTACAGTCCGCTGCAAGCGTATCTACGTAATGTGGACATCTGGACTGCAGTGTAGTGTAACACTTTGTAATCTAGTGGGGATCCCGATAGGAAACATTAAATCGATGAATTGACATAACCATTTCAAGGTACAGGTGGAGCTCGACTAAGCTATGGGCAAGTAGTGCTCGCATAGAGTACATGTATTCATATATCTCACCACGAACACAGAATATTGGTACTGGCGTACACCCTTCCGAAGCATCACTGCGTTCTGGCGAATACCCGATGAGGAAGCGACAGGGCGGTTTGGCGCTTACACCGCTTATTACGTCGACGTGAGGCATATGACCAGAGGTGCCAGCAAGAAAAATGGGAAGCGAGCCCAGCTTTCCGAGAACCTATAAAGTGTCGTGAGCCCGAAGGCTGAACCCGCCTCGATGGGAATATTCACACCTAAGTGACCTCTCGCTCGAAGCGATGATATTAGGTTATACGAATCAACGCCGCGAGCGGATTTATGCCAGGTAACTTAAAACGTGTCCACAGTGAGGAGCCTGCAGGAGCAAGCAAAGTACACCAGTACAGCTATATATCAGACGGTTTCTGGGGGCCTAAAAAGAACTGAGGTATATGGAGCCTGGCGCAGCTAGAAGGCCAAGCTATCCAATCAAGTAGATACCTAGTAAGGCAGTCGCAGTGGTCACATGCACCCCATGTCATCCATCTATCAGCGTTGATACAGGTATACCTATAGCTGAAGCAAAACCTCATACCAAACTACCTAACGGAGCCACGCTCCCTCTCTCTCGTTAATCAAAATTATTTCAATAGGGTACAAGCTCCGAAGAGGCTGGAGTGTGACAACCTAGTTATGAACAATTATTTAGGCAACATACTGCTGAATTTCAAAGTTCAAATAAGGCTTAACCCAATTAAGGCCAAGCTTCTCCGCCAGGTACATACCGACAGGGCAATCTTGGTGGGTATTCAGACTATTCACACCTTTTACACTTCCCAGGTGAACCACAAAGTATACACTTAGACTAACATACCCTGGATGGCTGGTGACGGTGTCTTGGGGGTGGGCCGTTCTTCTTCTCGGAAGGAGTTTCCGTAGAGCTGTAAATGAGCATATACATATATGTTTATCTCATGTTTCCAATGAAACCAATATTCGACCTGATAACATACAATAGGCGATTACACACGTTGACAGATCCAGTTCACAGTTGTACCATATGAGGTATGCTATTGATCAATGTCAAAGGTCATATACAATCGCCCGAATACCGGACTACACGAACATCATACACAGCAATGGAGATATTGTTCATTGAGGGAGGCGAATCTTTCGGAGTAGTCGAAAATTAGGTCACATCAAATAATCGATAGCAAGTTATGGCAGTTTGATAGCGAGCATGCTAACTGATAACCGTGAACCGGCGTATTCACTGGGATAGGCCAGCTGAGATGCGGAACGTTCCACTTGGCAGATTAGCTAGTACGCAAGATTCTTTAACCAGCGTAGTTACACTAGTAGTAGCTTCGCATTCATTTTTATTTGCTTTTCACGGGGGCACCAATTGCGTGCCTCGTAATCTCAATTTATGCTGTGGAACTCGTATATGTTCTCTGTTAGTTTATTGCTTACTCATATGGAAAAGATTGGCAATGTATTAGTATGTAACCCTCTCACTCTCATTCATTTGCCTTTTAATTTGTTGAACAACGCCTTAACTGAATATGAATAGTATACTGGAAAAATACAATGCAGATAAGCTGTTGCAGTCATCGTTAACTGCCTTGATATTGGGCCGTCAGCTAATTACACTCTTCTGAATCACACATCCTTCTCCGCATGAGCATTTGACCGTCGCAATGACAAGTCTAACTCATATATATTCAACTTCACAATAGATATTGATATTGGAAGGACTTTACAATATAATGGTTCAGGTACTGTAGCAATGTGTACATGTTAATGTATATTATTATTATATATACAGTAAACTTTCATGGAGGAATATGATATCAAGATTTTTCCACCATTTTTCAAGTGAGCGAAACATTGTAACCCACGTCGACGCAATTGACGGTCACTGACCAGACACGCTACTATACTCGTGTTGTTTTGTTGCGTTGCCAGGTTTCCCGGAGCAGGATACTCTGTAGTGCAGTTGTGACTCTGGGGACGCCGAGGTAACGTTATCAAAGTATCCAGCCTCTGCTTCAGTTTTAGAGTGAGCGCTAAGGCTTCACTTGAACTTGGAACCTAAACATGGTTAGGACTATCCGAGACTGCTGCACGTCACTGTTGAGTGATCTAATGACTCGACACGCTAGCTCGTGGGGTCTACTACATTCAAGAGACACAGTCGTTAATGACACTTCCATGGTACATAAAGGCCCCTGGGATGCAGTCCATTGACATTGTTCAACCTACCATGATGTACGGAATCATAACGAATCAGCATCAGATATATGTTACTATAGTAATATTGTTTAAAAATGTAGTCACACCTACCATGTTTCCTGGCGAAACGGTAGACCCTGGAAATCATGTTCCTTCGATTTCTTCCCGCCTGGCTACCCAAAGAAGTCCCAGTCTCTATTCCAGACATTTGTTCCTGGAACAAGAACGCGGCAGCGTGTTGTTAATCCGTGCATCAGTCAGGTGATTGCTGCAAGTGATCTCCAATGCCATTTTGTACTTACACAACGTGCCTAACATAGCTGCTCTTCAGGTTTCGACGAAATCGCAATCAAACGGAGCATTCTGAAGTCACGTCATACTTGCACAATGTGTCTTATATTGACCTACTTCAGGCGTTGACAAATCCACAACTCAATGAGGAACATGCATAGCGGGGGTACTGTAATTCGAACAGTATTTGCAACGATAAGTCAATAACATTTCGATGTTCAGCACATGGTACCACCAGTATACTTCATATGTTGAACCTAAGTAAAGACCTACCACTGTATTCCATAGTTCTGAAGTTTGTCAGATTTATTTTGCCTCAGATGATCTTCGACCTGACCCAAATACAATTGGAACCGTGCAATCCATGCGGTCAACCTACCACATAAGTATGACTGTCTCACGTTCTTACCACATTTGCTATGTATTGGTCATCAGTCTGGGGCTCCCCCTGATAGCTCCTGATGCTTCCTGTCTCTCTCTCGGGATGTGGTAAACCCTGAGACATCCATCCCATGTCACTTGGATCAGGCCAGGAATAGATCTGGTGGCTGCCTGGGGGAGACATGTTCGGTTGTCGTACCTGATATGGACTGTGGGAAGAATATAAGGCCGAATATATTAACGCATATTAACCCCTATGCACTATAACCAGGATTAGGTGTACCATTAACTGTATTCATAGGATTGAACCAGTCAACCACCTAAGCTACGTGATTCTCCCCTTCAAGTCAAAACTCCTCTTGGTAGGTAATCCGACCAAATGTGAGTTTTATCCATCCAGCCGGAGTTACGTTAGCTTTTGTGACACGTTGCAAATCAAAATTCACCATATTATTGATATTTCCCAAGTATTCCCATAGAATACACCGGTCCACACCCAAAATAATTGGCTACCTTGTACTACCCATAGGTGAGCTACACTCCGAATGGAAGCCTGATCTAACATTGCATCCTAGACCAATCATGTTTACAATTATAAAATACTATTACCTTCAATCACGTAAGATAACCTTTGGCTTGACCTCAACATAATAGAGATGTACTCATCATGAGCACAAGCCATACAACTATGAATCCATCAATCCATGTGGAGTTGAGTTATGTGTGTGTTAACAGCCAAAGCATCATACACACACACTCGACATTACCACATGGACTTCTCGAATGAACAGCAGTACCTACAGTAGATACGGTATTTTAATAGTTTATGTTTGTCATCTTAGGAAAATAATAATCCTGTCCAAGAACTGATAATGTTGACCCATCGAAGGTGAGGTCAGCCAGGGCCCCGATAAATTGGCTGGGGGATCACCAATCATAGCAAATGCAATGATATACTTTCCTGTTGCATGCCCACGTCACATGCTTTTCCTGTGATTGATGTCACTGAATTAGGAGCACCACCAGTCATAAATCATATTATATGTATAGCCTCTCATTCGAAACAAGGCCTTGTTACCTAAATCTGAAGCATCGCATACCTGATCAACTCCAAATCAATAGACCATATGCGAAAAACATTAAACCCCCCGATTATTGACCTCATTCGTGTTCCACCACAAAACAAGAGGATTATGTAGGTACAGTTGGGATGGTCGCTGATATCGTACCATGCTCCGTTTATGCGGGGGATGACTGTGCACGAATATGGTTGGCCGAGACTGCCATCCCGCGCTTGGCGGTACGTGCATAGAATTTCCATGCACGTATGGATGTAAATCCGTCAGAGCCGAAATTCCACGATGGGCTTGCTATCCAGTGCACTGCGTTAGGCTATGCTACTGCCGTGCAGAGTTACTCTACCTGAGCAATCCATATCAGACGCGTTTTTACCTATTTGCCATGCGCGTAAACAACGTATGGCATACGCGTTTGGGAATTGTGATGATTTCGCATATGAATGGCGGTGAAACTAGCGAACGATGAGTCAACGAATATAAGTGTAACGGGGTCGTGTTCGAACCCTTCGATGGCCCAATGCAGCCTGTACGGCAGGGTTTATCGGCTGGGCACTGATCGGCGACGGTTCTCGCTGTGGGCCCCGCACCCCGTCCCGCGAAGCCTGTGGCATGGTCGCCCGACATGTTCCCCCGGCGAGGTAGGTTGGGTTTTCCCTTGCAGCGTCGTACCCAGACCAGCCCACGTCGACGCGGCGAAGACACCCCCAAATAAGGAGACGACAGTCGTATATATAGTTCGAGTATATATTCTACGCTACTAATACGGAAAGGACATCGATTACATGATGATATTTACACTATATACAAGTGAGTGACCACTGGGTCTATGTTCGAATCACACCAGACCCCCGATGTCAACTGAAAACCTACTCGTTTAGGTCCTCTATTTATGTGATTTCGAGACCACCTGAAATGTACGGTTGTGCTCAGATGCATCTTATAGTCCAGCACAGGGGGTATAACGGGGTTAAATAGCGGCCTATTGAATAGCACAGGGGGTATAACGGGTCTCAACGGCAGCCCATCGACTAGCACAGGGGGTATAACGGAACTCAATAGCGGCCTATTGAATAGCACAGAGGGTACAACGGGGTTCAGTGGCAGCCCATCGACTACTCCGTAGGCTACATGCAACGAAGCCCATCACGTGCCGGACCAATAAGAACGCATCAATCGACATCTGTCACAGTAGGTATGCATTTCCTGAATTACAAGATGTAGGTATCATAGAGGCCACACATCTTCCCAGAATCACAATTGAACATATCCAGTTATCTCCCACAGGTGCTGAATAGCAGTTTACGAATATAATATTTTTTATTCTTCCTAAGATGTGATTATTCCGTTTTAGCACTCTGTCAATGTTATCTTCGAGCAGGAATGCGTTTTTACTTACATCTATTTATAATATACATTTTCCCACCTTTGTTTTCTCATACAAAATGGTGAAGTTCCGCATTCGTATGACTTCGTATGATGGCAGACTGTTCAGAAGGGAAATGCCATAACTGTCAATATGAGCTAATAATGACATGTGCCAGAAGGAAATTTCCATGGGGCAACAGGATAGGGAACATCAAAGTGACAACATGAAGCAACCTAAGAAATGTGATCGTGATATTGATGGAATGATCAGCCAAGTGAGGCTGGAACCGAAATCGGTACCTGTACATGGTTTCAGGTTATCTGCCCTTACGGCCTAATCAGCTAATCACATTTAAGCAATCATCTATGTTGACTACATAACAATACCGTGGTCAGTTCATGGAATAGATATTCATCTTAAATAACAGCCAGCCCTGGGCCGCGGGTGAGTCGTAAGATACAATCTGAACACGATGTTAGTTGCTGGAAACTGCACGTAATAGAAAATGTTCCGATTCAGGCCTGTGGTCAATCGTGAATGCCCCTCACTACCCTTTATCAGATTTCAGAGGATGGTTGGAAGAAAGATTGTTTAGAAGACAGATAACAACTGTTGGACGATCAAATGCTTACTGGGAACGGACCTTGCCCTTTATGGAATAGAGTTGGGCTCCAAATAAGGTTTGTCTGTTCAGTGGCTGTAACTATAATTACACAATTATAGTCATTGTAGTCGTTGTGTATACCTCGTCGTATCTCTAGCCCAATCTACGAGAATAACATGATTATTTTTGGAAGAAAAAATATAATAATTGACTCCGTCTCGCTGCTGACTGATTTAAATATATTCATCATTCAACTGGAGTGATTCCATTAAGTAGATAGTCATCTTAAATCTTAGCCATCCTTGCGCTGCGAATAAATCGTAAGATACAATCCAAACGCGCTGTTCGTTTCTTGAAACTGCACTGTACCGCTGTAGTATGCACGTGAAGAGAAAGATCCCAGTTCAAGTCCGTGGTCATTCAGTTCACTATTGGCCATCGGATTAGAGAGATGTAGTTAGAAGATATACTGTATCTACAGGCTGCAACCGGTGGATGATCAAAGCAATGCTCATGTATGGGGAACAAGAGTTGATCGTTCGATTTGATTCGATTGCCATAGGTTCAGGTAGACACTGAAGGCTCAACGAGGAACCCTGGCCGTGTTGATCGTGAACCAGCACTAGTTCACCTTTACATGACAGCGCATCATATGGCCAACCGTGAACGTCCGTGGTTGCATGTAAGTGTGATCCACACTATCCACGCTAACTGGCTAGCGGTGATTCAAGAAGAGTAACATTCACAGCAACAGAAATCATCGGAGTTAGCGAAGACCAAAACTGTCCGTGCCTGTACTATAAACCTGATGAGATTCCGACATCGGCGGTAAACTTCGTATTCATTACATAAGATAAGCATGGGAGTCCGCTAGGAAAACACAACATGAGGTATCGACTGATTTTCGTGATAAGAGCGGTACGAAGTTGACGGAATTCAGTTGTCCAATTTGTAGGTTATACTATGTCGAACTGTATGCAATAGGCTATGCCTAAGTTATAACGTTCGTTTACTACCAAGCTAGCATGTAGTACTACTGTCAGTTGTGACGTCATAATGAAGACTATCTAATGCCGGAAACAATCCTGATTTTGCATTCATGCAGGGATAAGTGGTTGGTTGCTATAACAATCTCTCTTAACACAAAGGTTTGGTAGCAATTCTCCCTATACTTTTCAGGCAAACTGGGCAGGGTTCGAATGGCGATTCGAAACTGGCCTCGAATGAGATCATGAAGTCAGCTCAACCAATCAGATTGCAGGAAACCAATAAAGGTGTTTATGAATATTTGCCTCACTGAATGACTGAACTGGGGTCATTTCATTATAGAGATAGTCATCCTAAATATTAGCCAGCTCCGCACTACGATTAAATACCGAGATACGATCTCAAAACTATGTTAGTTGATTGAAACTGCATGACGTAATAGAAAGATCCCCAATTTAGGCATGTGTACATTCAGTTCAGTTCATCACTGTCTATCAGATCCAGAGAGATAAAGTCAGGAGAACTACCCTATGTACAGGCTACAACCGTGGACGATCGAAATAAAATCGGAGTAGCTCAGTCGGCAGACGTTTGGACACGCCTAGTCCCACCAAAGTGTTTCGGGAACCTTGTGAGGTGACTTGTATAGTAGTGAATAGTAGCGTGTGCCATATTTGGCAGTCCTTTTGAGATGTCCCCCGGGGGACACGTTGACGTGATACACAATGTGCAGAATGAATTGCGCACTATGAGGTGCGGGATCAACAAGTCACCATTGATCGGGGGAAATATTTGTAAAGTGCTTTGAGCATGTCATCGACGTGAGAGAGCGCTATATATGAACGAGATATTATTATCATTTAACAATGGCTTACAAAGGTATGCTAAGAAAAATGAGTCTCTAGTGGAATAAGTTTTGAGTTCAATATAAAGTTAATATGTTCAATGCATGACTCATACTGTAATTACACAATCGAATTCGTTGTATGAAATATCTCTAGTCTATCCTAAACTTTGTTCTGAGGGGGGGGGGCGGCATAATAATACGGAATCGTCTCGTCTCGCGATTGGCAGGTAAGAATATACACAACACTGGGGTCATTCCATCCAATATCACATCTTGAATATCAGTAAGTCCTGAGCTGCGTGGGAATCGTAAGAAAAATCTCAGCATGATGTGATTTAGTTGGAGTCACTGGCAAGCTACCCATAATGAAGTTGTATATTGATA
>JAUOBX010460312.1:0-10344 GCA_032360705.1 Eupentacta quinquesemita
CTACTACTACTACTACTACTACTACTACTACTACTACTACTACTACTACTACTACTACTACTACTACTACTACTAGACTACGACTACTACTACTACCACTACTATTAATAAAATACTACATGGTGCTAGCTAGAACTACGTAGTTTAAACTGGGCCAATCCTGATACACTATAGTTTTGGTTGTAGTGCAGCCTAACTCTTGTCCTGGATATGGCGCCGAGTTTCATTACGCCAATTAAGTTCTCTCGCTGAAATCACCATTACCCTATTTTTGGCTAATGGTAAGAGCGCCGGCAACTTGATTCTACAATTGATCGTTTGTGGCCTGTGTATCATGAACTAATGTCATACCTGAAAGATATCCGCCTATATTCATGGAGTAAATGAGGGGGATGTGTCAAACATTATTTAACGAATACGTTTCGTGTAGGCACTAGAAGCCAAGTCTAGGGGAAGGGTGGGTTAATGGCAAACAAGTGGGTTCGCGAGTCTCGCCTGTTTTCTGCGATTATTCGTTATCCTAAACACTAAGTTAGTCCCAGTAATTCGTTTATGAGTTGTCCTGACATATATAACATCATACAGTGATTTGATGAAATGTTCAAAAACAAAAGTGAAACATATCCCCTGAATAATTTCCGTTTTGAAGTATGATAGGTACACTGACAAGTCAAAACGAAATGTGGACCATATACGACACATTTCGCTCATTCGACCTATTTGCACAAATTATGCGAATTAGACATATCAATAGATAATACCAGAACTCGGAACTCAGAACTGGTAGTATCTCACAAGTTTCGTAAAAATGAAATTCTCAATTGAAATATTTGTTTACCACGTTTGTGATTGCAATTCTTGACAATTCATGCCACTATACCATCCCACTTTATCATGCAAAACTACATCACAATAGCTCATTGTTGCAATTGTGCTAACGAACTGGAACAATAATTAGCTAATTCCCAAAATCTCAATCTAATAAGTTCGAGTAATCCCGAGTTCCGATGCATTTTGCATAATCCCCTGAAACGCCGGTCATACTGTTCAAGAGATACCGCGGTAAAGATAAAGTTGGACAAACACACACATACTGAAAACACAGACCGACACACGCACGACAAAGTGATTGCCAAGTCTCGATCTTCCTAAACTTTGTTCGGAAAATAAACAACAAGAATCAACGATGGAGCCAACTTACCAAATCGTCATTCCGTTCTCGTCTTAGGCTGCCCCAAGTTCGACTGATCCCCCTCCCGCGAGCACACATATGATCGTAACCCTGTGTATGGCTAGTGGTGGATCCAACTCGATGTGTCTGATTCCAGGTTTAATGGTTCCCCCATTAGGACGTGATCCTTACGACTGAATGAAAGCAGCACTATCAAGGTCGGAAAAATAAAATCCAAGTGCCATGTTCAAATTATTGAATAATAGAGTCTTCGCCAACATTTACGAATTCCACTCAACAAATTAGAATGCAGGCTAACATGCAATTTATAGTATTTACGATGACGCCCGCTCTTTGGAGTTAATCTATTCATTACATTGGGTTATCTAGATTACCTATAACGGAATTATTATATTAATGTGGTCCACTTCATTTGATGCTAACAATGGGAAAATCAGGTACGCGCACCTGTTGTGTAGTTTCTAGAACGCACAGGTGACAATGTAGAATCGATTTCCTTTATGGTACATGAATAGGCTTTTTGTCAAAACTGTCGCACATTTTCGAAGCGTGTATTCATTTGTTCAGTCATTCACCGCAGACCTCATGTGGTAGGGCTAATGGTCCCGCGTTTTATTGAGGAATAGAGCTAGGCAGTGATGACTTATGTGGAGGCACAGCGTGCATTTTGACACCAACTGTGCTAAATGAATCATAGTTTCCCCTCTCTGTTTTGTGGTTTCCATAGCAGTATGTACATATTCCGGATTCGCAATTCCGTTTTCGCAACAGAGAGCAGTCCATGCACTTTTTGACTAATGATTGCTCTAGGTCGTTTCTCACTTCTCACCTACATGCGTTACCCTACATATCCAGCTGTCAGTACGTTTGGTATGTGGTGTATACGAACTATACGCTGCCTGACCAGACCATTGGGACATGGACAATTCCCACTCAATATCATCCTTTTACGGCTAGTGCAAAGTAAGGGGCACGATTGGGTGCGAATTTCCCGGGTGGGAGTTGTTCGGGAACCAATTTATCAGAGGATCGTACCGGTTATGACAGACTTATGTTTTATTCATGACACTCATCGTGTTAACAATATATATTTTAGGCTTTTGACACCGCAACAATAGGAATTATTCATCATGACAAGCCCACGCCCAAAGTTTGAGCCTATATTATAGTCGACAAGTTAAGCCTCACGTACACACGCACTTACCACATAATGTTACAGTATGTTACGTGCATACAGTATTCGACTCGCATCGACGGAGGAAAATAAAGGTCAGCTAGACATGTGTTTACTACCTTACCGTCCAGGTGGCTCAACACGGCGAATTATGAAGACTCCTGTAAGATTTAGTGGGTTATTATTCCTGGAACTAAGTAGTCTTGAAAAGTGTAGTTGCAAACTGGATGTATATTCATACTTGCCACACGAATCATTTTCACCAGGAATATTATGCAGGAAGCGGTTTATGCAAGTCTGGTGACTTCAAAACCACTGTCGATTTGTAGTGCTAATCCATCTTTTCTTCTTTAATCCGACGAAACTCATGAATTTCGCATAAACTGTGCAAAATGGATTGCACAAGCTTCGCATTGACACTGTGAGTATGCATCTATCGGACTTTAGTGGAATATTGCGCTGAAGGCTCATTTACACGATACGACAAATGTCGGGCGCAATCGTGGCGTGTAAATGATAATTTCATTGTCGGGTGAAAAAGTCGGGCACGACCAAAATCGCACGCGATTTCTCGAAAAGTCGGGCCCAATGTTGTCGAACCGTATAAGCATTTTTGTTGAACTCTTTGGCAGAGGCCTTTCTCTGCGGTTTACATTATGGCCAAACGGAAGAAATGGGTTTTCAGCCTCCGCTTGAACGTGTCTAATGTCAAATCTTCGGAGCACTGACTCGGAACGAACCAGCCTTGGTTATATACCATCAGCCCAGGCCTATCCTTAGGCCTAAATAGAAAACTATCAAAATAATATTACTGGAATCTGGAACACGACCAGGAAGCATTAACGAATTTGATCTATACTTTTAAGGGCTCAACCGTGTCCCATTACATCAAACACTTGATGTTCTGCCAGTTTCGGTCTTAAATGATTGAAGAAAAAAAACAGTTTATTGACAAAGTAGGCTATTCTTATGCCTGAACATCATCCAACAATGGTCATTCTGTGGTAGGCCTTTACGATTGCTCATCCGTTGGGTGAAAGGTACAGTGTGCGACCTGATGAAATGAATGTGTTTTATCTTCTGGGTCATTTCTGAAATTCAGGTGTCCGATCTATGATACTGACTTGTTAAATCGTTAGAATCGTGTTTAATTACGGTACAGCTATATAGAATAATTTGAGTGATTTCATGTTCATATTAAGCCGAATACCTGGCATCATGATTTAACTAATCATGTCACTTTTTTAGGGAAATATTAAATAAATTAAACCAATACAAAAGTCTACACAACGGATATTAAGAACTTTCTAGGCTAGACTTATGCATGAAGAGGACACAAACATGTTAAAACTGTCATCATTTATGACGTGCTAATTTATCAACCCACTAGGCCTAGGCTATTCTTGATCCTTTTCATTAATCCTTTATCAGTTCATATTGAAAAAATACAAAATACAAATATTCATCTTTGTATATATTCAGTTATCCACTTTTTCATTTATCAATTCATATGATGAAAAAATATTATGAATGACTACATCAATTAATTATTAGAAAATATATATTCTTTCCGTTAAATCATCAATCTTTTCATTTATTCCCACTAAAATGATGATTTTTTTACTACTAGGCCTAGGCCACAAAGTCAGTTTCCAACATGAACATCAACATAATTATCAGTGTAGCCTAGCCTAGGACTAGGCCCTGGGCCCATCATCGAACTAAACAGGCATGGGCATAGGCTATGTAACTTCGAAAACTTACAATTAGCCAATATTCAGTGGGAAATGAAGAGATATGACATCTAGAAAATAGAGATAGACCTAGGCTAGGCCTAGGCTATAGCATACCTCACAGGTGCCCACAACTGAGGTAGGCCTAAGCTAGAAGTAAAACAGGCTCTTCTAGACATCCAAAATAAGCCAGTCAAAGATTCTATTTGCACCATAATATCCGGTGAGTTTGTTCACGTGGATTGCAACACAATGACAGTTGACACATCGATAACAATCAGATAATGTGAATAAATAGCCTAGTATGCCATTAGCAATGTCAATGCTATATATAGTGTAAGCTGATATATAGCGAGTACAGGCCTACAGTAGCTGTTGTTCATTCACCCAAATCATAGCGAACAAATTATTCCGTGTGTGGTCTTGGGCTTATTTTTCATCAAAATATTCACTCACATATCAAAACAGGTGCGTAGCCAGAGAGAAAAGAAACGCTATTTGATCCGACGCTTAGAAGCCACATGCCCCTCAAATGGTACCTTCTATAAAGGTTGTTGTCTCTGCTCATCCACCACAATCGACACAAGAAAATGTAAGTCAAAGTGGCGATCTCTATTTTACCTGACCATAACTGTAACTGGATTATCTTACCTGCCCATAACTGTTTTATCTGACTAGTGATTTACGCCCACTGATCTGCATTCATTATATTATCACCAAAACATCATGAAATTAATGGCAAACTCCAATTCCATAGATGCTTACATTCCGTTGTTGAGTTGGCCTATAATACAAAAGCAGTATAACTTATTATTACACACGCACATGTAGGAATGCATGCACCAATATGCTGTTTGCATTCCTGCAACCCGCTCTGTTTCTCATTCTTCCTCATTCGTTGTAGGAACCTCTCGACTCTGAAATGCTTCGCCATCTGTCTGCTTTCCCTTTTCCTACAACTAGCTATTGAAGTTTAGTATCAACAAGCTTTCTCCCACCACTTTATTATAACTCCGGCGGGCCTCGTCACAAACCGGCAAATATTCAATATGTAGTGGACTTGTATGAGGTATAGTATTGCCCTGTTGTGTTTTGATTTAGTAAGACTAAAAAAGTATATCTAAAAGTCTATCATGTCCAACTTCTGTCAAAATGCACCGAAGACTCAAGCCAGTGGGGGACTGTCCTGTATTTTAATTGGTCTTGACAGGTCGGTCACTACTGACATCCAATAGCAATTGAAGTATGATATTATGAATACTTATGAGAACCCCTCCTCCCAACTGCTCCAGAGACATTGAAACCCAATCTCCAGTGAATCTAATGCCTTCAGTTGCTCACTGTTTTATTGCTACTGGCACTATATGACAACCTAATACAAGCACACTCACCTAAGGAACATACTAAAACCTGATTTCGAGCAAATATAATGACTTGGCACACATGTGTGCCCTGTAGTGAAATATTGGTCGGTCGGTCAAATGAGTATAAAAGTGGGCATTGCGGTACATCACTCCGAGGGCAGACACGGAACTAATGGAAGTGCTAGTGTCTATCATTCTACTGGATTGATCTGAAACTTTGCACACATGTTTGATGAAAATCCTGCATGGGTTAACTAATGGGCATTGCAGCATGGCGACCATATGCGAAATTAAATTTATAGCAGAGATTTGGACGTTTCAGAACATGGTTTTCTATTTTCTCCCCATGCATCAAGAGACCCAGATGAAAATCCTGCATAGGTTGAATAGTGGGTGTCGCCATATCGTCTACCCAATGACTTATGTGACTTTATCGATGAACCATGGCTTATTTATTGGCTCAAAAACTTATTGCATGTTTGATCAAGGCAAATTAAACTTGACCAAGGCTATACGCCAAGTTCCAAAATTAGAATCGGAGTTTCCCAAGGGGGCCCTCTATAAGCACTTTCATCAACAATCTGTACCTATTAGTCCAAGAGCATCAGGTATAAGGTGGACATGGCTGGTAATAAACTAATTTTTGTCAACACAGGTGCAGAAAAATGTGTAGTATAACATAATAAAAGTCCCCAAGAATCCCAGTTGTGGAAACTTGGAAATCCAAGATGGCGTCAAAGATGGCCGCCATCTTCACTGCAGCTATGTTTGGCACAACTCCGTCCCCCAAATTAGCATTAAACGTAAGCAAAGCAAAGTGTCTATTTATATATGTTTCGAGGTACGGACTACGGAGAGTTCAATGAAACCATATCCATATGGCCCTAACCAAAATGGCACCCAAAGAGTCGCATATGTGCGCATATTCCAAGAGTCATTTCGCTGCCACTATTGAATTTGCACTGCTCTGATATTAATTCGAGCGACGTGTTTGGGGCAACATGAATATTCATCTCTCCAGATGATATTGTTCTGTATTGTGACGCACCCCCATTTTGTTGGAGGAAGATTGTTAGCGGATGTTAGGCGCTATAAGTACGGTACGAACGTTGCTTTGCTAGAGCATATGTAATTCCGAACTTGAACGGTGCGACCAATATTGTATGCATTCGGACCATACATAGTGAACAACTCAATGAAGCTTCAGAATGCTCTGGATATTTTTGTGAATAATTTTACTCTTTGTAAACGTATCTGCAGTATCATGGTCCTGTTCCTTGTGTACCTTATTGAATGGCTTGGTTGTACCCATGTGAAATATGACTGAGAATGCAGAAATTTGTCAAGTCTTGTTGCAGCACTCAATTACCACATCTAAGCGTAACATGACGAGTAGGTTATTATAATTTTCGTCTGCCTCTGCTATGGCTGAAGGTCGCTGGAGCTATCAGCATGTCTGTATGAGCTTCAGTCGTCCCAACACGTGGCCAGCCAATATCAGTTTCACACGTACTCACTCACTCACTCATAGGAGTAGACACTTGAAGGGCACCTAGCAGCATCCACCTGCCGCTCACAGATCCTGGCCCCTCTGACAAGCGACCAGTCCTAATCCTAATCCAGCCCAATCCCACCTCGATCACTGACTCGATTTCCTGTGGTTTCTGCACAGCTGTGTCAACCAAGAGCTACATGGTGGCCCACTGGGTCTCGTGCAAGTCATCCGCTCTATACACCCAAAGCAGCGCAGCTGACGACCACCAATCGATCAGCTGGCATAATGAAGTTGTCAAAACAGCAATCTAGCGTTCTCAAATGTAGGCATCCACGCCCTATCAGAAGTATAGCACGACTGGGAGCACGAATTAGCTGAAGTCATAGAGCGTAGTTCCCCTAGATGCTTGCAGTGTCCTTGTCAGCAACTGTTTGTTCGTTTAGTCCTTGAAACTACCTTCCCCAACGTATTAGCCGTCATCTGTAGAGAGACCGCGGGGCTCCTCCGGAGGCATGGATTTCTTCAATGAACTTCTGCACGGTGTCCTGCAGCATGAGAATGATAAAATATTTTCCTCATTCAGAAGAGGTGTATTGTCCAATCTCCTGTTGTTTCACCTAGGAATGCTGCGGAAGAGCTACCTGCTGTCTATATATATTGCCAATTTTCATGATATAGCCTAACTGCAAGTTTGATACATTCACCAATCCCCCTTGGCTACTTCTGTTAGAAACAGAGCGTGGGTGAGGAAACTGTTGTGGACTTCATCGTGGATAAGAAGACGAGTTCTAAAGTACTATGTAGCCTTTGCATCCATGGAACCTATCGAGATACCGCTGAGAGCAGCTGATTTGAGCATGTGAGCTCACAAAGTACATGAAAACGCATGACATTGAAGTGGAAAACTGACATTTCAGCTAATTTGTCTCCCATAACTCTTCCGGTCCACTACTGGTCATTATGTGTTCACTGCTGCCAAGGTAAAACATGATAAGATGGAGACCATCGAATTAGACAATCTCTTCACAAAAGCCTCCATCTTGGCTGTTTTGACGCATACTCAGATGTGACCGAGCAACATTTAATATATGCCCTTCACATAGGTACAATGTGGGATGATTGCTCTAGGATTCGAGGGCTCAAGATGATGAAGGGCAGATTCTCTCTCCGTCTTTTCAGATATTCGTTGCATTCAACAGACAGCTTGAAACATGAACTACTCTAAGAAGGACAAGGCATATTGTGTGATCCACAGTAACTGGCTGTAAATTGGGAATGACAGGCTTGCTCTATGCATGCCTCCTATGTATATATGTACACAGCTATTCCCAGAAGTGACAGAATGGAGGATCCTGGTCCGATTGCAAAAATTATGACATTGCATTGCTTATATTTGAGGACTTACCTGTGTCCTTCAAAAAGATGCTGAAATATCGGTAGCCTAAGAAGATATCTTAACACTTTGAAGAAATCGTGATCCTACTGTACTGACACGGGGACATCAGAACGGCAGCTATTTTAATATTGTATGCCCATGCTCTGTATAACATTTGATTACTCAAATAGTAGCTCGATTCATTCCTCATACATCAAAACATATAATCAGAAGGCTGTTTAATTCCCACGTGTAGCTAAACTGGCAACGCAAATGTGACATACATTGGAAATCGTGGCCATCTTGATTAACTATTTGGGCTAACTTTGCTACCCTGGTTCGTGCTATGTTAAAACATTTTCCTTACTAAGATGGACATATTGGATTCCCTGTACCTCAGAACATTCACATAAACATCTGTTAAAACTTCTCATGCTAAACTGGAGACAAAACATCGGACATGGCGGCCATTTTGAATAACTATTTGGTAGCCATTTTCGTTCATGCCATGTAGAAGAATCCGAATCACGGAGGTCCTAGTTTCGTTAGATTCCTCATTCTGCAAAATATACAAATAGACAACTTGTTCATTCCCATGCTAATCTGGGGGAAAATCCTCTAAACAGTGCAAATGGATGCCATTTTGAGTAACTACTCGAGCGCCATCTTCGTTTATGTCTCTGAGGTGATAGTTCCACTTGAACTTCTCATCCCGCAAAACATATAAACAGACACCTTGTTCATTCCCTATGCTAATCCGGGGGCAAAATTCTCAAAACAGTGGAAATTGCGGTCAGTTCGAATAACAACTCGGGCGCCATCTCTGTTGATGTCATCTGTAAGCCTCTAATTACTAAGGTGATAGTTTCATTGAATTCCTCATTTCGCAAAAAATATTATTAGACGCCTTGTTCATTTCCCACGCTTATCTGGGAACAAAGTTCTCGGATTTTCAAGTTTCCACAACTCGGATTCTTGGGTACTTTTAGTATGTTATTCTACGCATATTCCTGCACCTATCTTAAAACAAGAGTGCCAATGGCACAGTAGCTCACCTGGTACATGTCAATTTATTTCACTGTTGCAATCTGATGAGAAGTTACTGATTGAGCTAACATAAAGGCATCTGGGACCGTGGACCACAACATCCTAACATCCCAAAGGTATGGTTACATTATGACCATGATTTCGAATGAAGGGCCCTAGGTCCCACACTGGGCATCGAGCCAGGAATTTGCAAACACCCCTTTCCCCACCCGAATGGCCCACAACCCGAAGACCATAACATGTAACGCTGAAGAAAATCAATTGAATCTTGTGCGTAGTTTCAGAAAATATGCCATAGGGCCTGAGTGGGACCTTGGAACAAAACTTCATGAAAAACACTCCGAAGGTATGGCTGTTGGACCATTATTATGACCGAACATCAGCAATGTGCACTCTAATTTATGGGAGGGGCTCTAAGCATTTTGCGTGATTCAACATGATGGGACCCAGGGCCCACACCGGGCCTCGAGCCCCAAGATTTTTGCAGTATTTCATATATTGGGCCCTAGGGGCCAAACTGGGCACTCAGCCCAAAATGCCTGAACACCCTCAATGACCCTCTACCTAAGGATGATTACATGTAACTTCGAAGGAAATCAATCGAAACTTGTGCGAGGAGATGCATCTCAAATACCACTATGTGGAATTCAAGGAAATGGGCCCAAAGGACTTTGAACCAAACATTTCTGAACACCCTGAAGGTACAGCTGTTAGACCATCATCATGACCTAACATCAGCACTGTGCACTCAAATGTGTAGGAGGAGAAACATTCGGCGTTATTCCACATGATGGGCCCCAGGGCCCACACCGGGCCTCGAGCTCAAAATTCCTGAACACCCCTGATGGCTCATAACTTGGGCATCATTGTCACCAAGTTTCATAGTTATCCATCAAAGGTTGTAGAAGGAGTAGCAATTTCAATCAATTGTGGACCGATCGATAGATAGATAGATAGATCAATA
>JAUOBX010460423.1:0-10344 GCA_032360705.1 Eupentacta quinquesemita
CTTTTCTCTCGAAGATGAACCCCTGGTCTCTGGTACATTATTTCAACCCTTGGTTATCCCATGTGACCCCAATGCCACTGGGGGCCATGTCATTTCTCATCTGCTGAATGGGTTATTCTATGTTATTATACTAGGTTATTCTATTCCTCAGTTGGCCTACTGTAGACTAGTCCTAGAACATGACTTTAGTGCTTTTAATGTGACGAGAAACAGACACGGGTCAGAGACCAAACAAACTCGCATAACTTTAACAAAACCCAGCGGAACTAACTAACAACTGAACCCAGAAACGAATTACACAAACTGCAGGGCCTGCACTGTAAAACCAGATGTAAACTAGAACACCAGGGAAGGAAACCAACCACAACCCCACCCACAGCAAAGGCAGAACAATCAATCAACCCAAAAGACCAAACCACAGGAAAGACCTACAGCATGATGTAAAGTTTTCCATTCTTTAAACGAACCATCCCCGAGCACCATCTTCTCAAAGGTGTTTGTGGGTAGGCGACAAAAATCAGCCTCAATCCTAAGCTTAACATCTGCTTTGATATGCCTCAAATTAGATCAGGAGACGAAACAGTCCCGCGGAAGACTAAATCGCACCTGTGTTCCCATTTTCCAGATAAAGCGACGAACGTACTGCTGCAATGAAGAACATGCAGCACCTTGCAAACCTAAGTTAAGGGATGCCTCAGGAGGGTTCAAACCATACACCACATGACTTCAGTATGTTACAGTACTCTCCAAATGTGTAACATTGCGTAATGAGTGTTCAGTTAGCCTAGGCTAAGTTGGCTATAAACTGGCCTAATGATGTTAGCCTGGGCCTAGCCTAGTCCATAACCAAGACTGTGAGTTCGTACCTCAACACACAATAATAATGTCAGGTTTGTGAAGCGTACCGTGCATTGAGGAATGGTGCGAGGACTAGCCTAGCCTCCAAAATCCTGTAGGACAGCCTCACACTGTCACAGGCATACTCCATAGCCTAGGCCTAACTGTATGATGTAGCCTATTTTAGGCTAGTCGCTGACTCACGACTGTGTATACAAATTACACGTGCACGGCAGCATACACAGTTGTGAATCAACGACTAATTTTAGGCTAGCCTACGTGGAAGTGTAATGTCAGTTGAACGAATACTGGACTGCAATGAATTTCTGATAACTTGATAATATTTGATGGGTGTGCATACCTTCGAAAAGTTTCTACTGCCAACGATGGTTCTAGGTAATGAATACAGAAATTTCAGGTCCGAGGAAAACAAAATCTTGGACATGGGGGCGGCCATTTTGTCGTGCTTCAATAGTTCTTTTAACAGCCACTTAGGCCAAGATTAAGCACACATGTGTACATATGCATAAAGGAGTTCAACAGTGGATTTCTAGAATCTCACACCGTAATTGTCATTTTCAAAGAAAGTATCACAATATAGTTACCAAAGAAGTGAACACTTGGGGCTTACTGCTTCTCGATTCGAAATTAGGCGAAATATAAAATAACGTCTGGTTCGTTATCCGTTTTAACATCTCGATAAAAAAAGAAAATGGAAATGTAAACAAATGTAAAAGTATGGTGGTGCGTAATCAACTGAACATTCTGTTTTTATTAGCTTCATCGACATTAATTACGGCCGGGAGCTAGAAAAACACATGCATTGCCATACCAGGAGTCCAGGACATTTGTCTTGGGGCGGGGCGTGCCCTTAGCCTATACGTGTGGAACCAGAGGGATATTCCTAGTTGGACCATCTGTCGGAAATCCATTCAACTTGAATGGTTTCGCCGATGGTCCCAAGTGGTTTTAAAAGGTTATGATCGAAAAAGCAAATCTCAAAAAGTAATCTCAACTGGTTTCATAAATGAATTCGAATGGTTATGAATGGCAGTTCCGAATGGGAAAGTGTCAGAGACCCATTTGGAACCTTCAAAAGCCTGGGAGTGAAAGATTT
Source organism: Eupentacta quinquesemita (assembly GCA_032360705.1). Lineage (NCBI taxonomy): Eukaryota > Metazoa > Echinodermata > Holothuroidea > Dendrochirotida > Sclerodactylidae > Eupentacta > Eupentacta quinquesemita. Next base: position 1,955 of record JAUOBX010460423.1, read on the forward strand.
TGTATGGTTTCTGTCAAATGGGATTTCAAACCTTATGAACAGAATAGCTGTTGAATGCAAATACCTCACTAAGATACCTAAGATGATTACTGGATGAAAGGCTAGTCGCCTCCAGATCCAGACCCAAGTTCGTTGTTGCTCATCAAATCATCGATGTCGGCCTCGTACTAATATCGAATGGCTCGCTTGCACCAAATAATGCTTATCCAGTCTTGCTTTGAGAATGTTCACATTGTTCGATTCGATGACATAGTCAGGTAAAGAATTCCACATTCTACAAACTCTAATAGAGAAGAAGCTATGCCTGATTGATGTACGGCAGGAGGGCTGGAATATTTTACTACACTTCGAGCCTCTTGTAGTGGTATGCTACATATTCTGTCATCAGGCAGATTTACCTATTGTTACTCATTTATGTGATTACGTGCGATAACTGGCGGATTTCCGTAATTCAGATAACAAATAAATACCAGTCCAACTAACCACCTCACCTCACCTGTCCCGAACTGGTAGACCGTAGGGGCGATGATGATGATGATCTGCTGACGATCTTCCCCCACTGCCTGATCAGGCTGCTTGTAATCAAATCACATTTTGCGCCTACTCTCAAGGTCGGATTCCATATGTGCGGATGCGGGATGCGGTATAGATTTCAAAATCGCTGTTTTGTGGCGAAGGATCATTTTTTCAACAGGAAAAGGCTGTAGGATGATGCGCAAAGACAATATATATGTAACAGCGCATGAATATGGACGATAAAGTGATCAACAGGGAAGATATTCCACATAACTCCTTTGCGGTATGCGGCATTGATGCCGCATTGGTACGCGTGGTTATTTTGCTCGGACAACGCTCATTTTATCTCATTCGAATGAGTTTTTGCTACGTTGGGGTCTGTAATCATCTCTGTTATCATAATGCAGCTTATTCGGGCACTTTACACGTTTGCGTTGGCGTACAAGCGACGTTTATGTGTTTTGCCGCATCCCGCATCCGCACATATGGAATCCGACCTTTAGGCTCCGGAAATAATTGTTAGGGACAATTATTTCGTTCTTTCATAGATACGATCTTGCTAAAACCCTGAATGTTAAAGATTCTGTGTAGGGAATGTGTCCGCAGAAAAGAATAGTCGCTTCCGATGTACCAAGATCAAAAGTCACAGGAGATACACTTTCTATGTGATCAATCGTATCGTGCGATTGATTGCATCATAGAAATCGGACTCACGATCAAGCTTAAGATCGTTCGCGAGTTTGATCTTCGTGGAACAGAGACCATAACTAGAATGACTCTTCACGTCTGATGTGTGTGCGATGGCGGATTATATTTCAGGCATTCAATTTATAACCATCTGGGTCCACTCCATGCGAGGAGAATAGACACCAGCAAATCGTCGCCTTCACCTTTCGAACGGTGCCCTGATGAACGAGTCAGGTGTGAATCATTCCTGCTCCAATGGGACTGTTATTTACTGTCACAATTTGACTGATGCGAGTGTAGTATAACAACTATGGTAATACTGATGATAATGATATAATGATGATAATACATTATTATTGAGGCACTGGATGAAGCGCGTTATAACAACGATCTTGATGCGCTGTTCCACAATGGAACAGAACATCACAACGTACAACGAAATATATCAAGGAATATAGTATGAGAAATTCCCTACGTGTGCGGGCGAGGAATTTCAAAACCTTTGGGCAGTAAAGCTGGACGCCAACCCCCCTATATATCTAAGGTAGACGAGCACTCCAGAAATTCCTGCATGTGTTCAAATACATGCAAATTGTTTCAGTCCATGGTCGTTGACATGCTCAAACTGCTTCACAGATAGTACCCCAATGACAGGGAACAGACAAACTTGCCAAAATCCAGCAGAGATATTGCAGCCATAATTTGTAGTGTAGTGCTGATGTAGATTGTATTTAGTTTCCTCACGAGCTCACAAATACACCTGGGTGGGACAAGGCAATGGGGATGGAGGGCATTGCCTAACGACTCTCCAGATGAGCCAGTCAGTCATATGCATCATTCAAACTCACACAACCCTTCCATCACCAAGGATAGACCAAAATTACAAGCTTACTGCCTACCGTATAATCTGTAATAGAAGCCCCTCCTCTAATAAATGCCCCTACCCCTTTTTGACCAAAGTATCGCCGAAAAAATTATTCGTAGCCGCCTAGCCTAACAATATACCCTCAAAATATAGGCTAAAATATAACAATATAGCCTAGATAGATATATACCATTTGATAGAAGCTCCCTCTTATCAAAATGCAACGCCCCCAGGGGCTTCTATTACAGATTATACAGTATTTGCCCACCACACCATCAATTCAAACCTTGTTACCTATGCAGTCTTGACTAACCCACGCTCGCAGGCTCTAATACTTGTATCGGAGCCTGCTCTCAGGAGCATGTGCCTAAGATACTTGTTAGGCTAGCGCAGTCACGACCGATGCAGTGCAGTACAGTGTGTGCGCATACACAGTTCAAAACATTTCAGGCCATCGCTGTGTCGTTTGGTGATGCTGTATTTCAGCAAATTTGATACATGTGAGTATGAAGCTCCCAAAAATGTAGCCCTTCATATCGATGGGATGGTATAGATATGAAAGCTTTCTTGAAAAGTGAGGGTGAGTTGTGAATCGAGAGCAAATCTGATCAGCTTATTGTCTGAGAAAAACCAACGGTTGTCATTGACTCACTGTGATATGCTTGTGTGTGTGATACTAAAATTCTTCCATACTAGTGTTATGTGGCTAGTCTTGACTAGCTTTCCTGTTAGCAACGATGCCATGAGTTTGGCACTCAGGGAGCAAGAGTCTGAGATAGAACCACTGACCAAGAAGTGACATAGATCTCACTCATCTTAGTTCCCATTTCACTGCATGCCCAAAGCTGCTATCACGATTGTACAGGTTCATGTAGTCATTTCTTTCTTTCTTTCTTTCCTACCAGGACCCACTCCATGCACCCCAGAAATTCCTCCCACCCAATGCCTACCCCTCTAGCCAACCTACGCAGCTGCACCAATCTGGCCCTTCCTACCAACCTACTCCACCTCCTTACCAGGTAGTAGTTTGTAGTCATTCCTTTACCCTTCTCCTAGCTGAAAATTCCAGTTGAATCTCATCAAACTGGACTCGACTAAACTGAACTGGTATGAAGGATTTTCTCGGGCATGGAACACTCATTTACATAATTACCTCACCCCCATTTTGAACTCTGCACCATGAAACTCAGATGCAGATAGTTTGGCCAACCCAGACTTTCTTGTTATTTGACTATTGTAGCTCGCCCGATTCCCATGCCAGCCGAAAATCCTCAGAATTCAATTCCTCTTACAAAAAATAACCAAATTTAACTCTTCGACCCTAAAAAATGAGAAGAATGATGCCAGGGGTGCCTAACCCAGGCTTTCATGTAAATCGACCATTGCCGATAGCCAGATGATTGTGATGACTAAAATAACTGACAGTTTTCTATTTGAGAAATTGCCCAAATTATAATACTAGTGCTGGTTGGTAGGACCTGATATTGACATGAGTACTGGTCAGTGGTGTACGCAAGGGAGGGGTTTCGGGGGTCTGAACCCCTCCCATGACCAACTGGTTATGAACGAAAATCACTCCAAAAAAAACACCTTTACACTGTTCAGTAGAGGTTTTGCAGCTGTTATTTATTCATTATCACAGCATCGTGTGTCAAGGGGCCCATCAATGGCTTTCATTTGCTCATAGGGAGGGTGGGGTTTTTCGAGGGGGCCCACTTCCCTTGGGTCCCGACCTTAGAACCCCTCCCATGACGAATCTCTCGGTATGCCACTGCTACTGGTTACCACCAACTGGAACCAACCAGTCCAAATAGCCACATCCCTGCTCAGGAGCAGACTGACTATCTGACCAAGACAAATGAGACAGATGAGGAGTAGGAACCCAACTTTTGTGTTATCAACAATTGTTCGAGGGGTACTGTGATGGGTGCAGGGTCCAGAATGGGATAGATATTCATATACATTCACAACCCCACAGGAGTTTCTCTCATTGAGTCACATTTACAGGGCCATTGGGGTCTCATGGGGTCCACGCTCCCACAGTGTCCCCCCGATCGAATGAACAACCAATTCGGGTCATACCACTCTTCCTGGATTCAGTTGTAATAATGTTGGTTGTTACAGGATGACTCTACTGGGATTTTCAGCTGGGCTAGATTCACTTTTCGCTTTCTCCTTTCTTTAGAATTCTAGACAGACATTCCATTCATTTGCTGTATTATGGGCTTGACCCTTTTGGTAGCCACATTAGATAGCTTCGATGCTTTTCTTTATACCATGCTATAGTCTAGTTACTATTGCTGCAACTTCCTTGCACAGTTCACAACCCCATCCTGCCCCCTCCCCCCTCCTCCCTATCCCCACTCCCCCATTCCTCTTCTGGCCTTGAAGAAACACCCCTAAACTCACAGTAGTTTCCTCGAATACTAGCATCCCCATATTGCTCCTGGTCCAAGAAACGCTGTGCAGTAAATAATTTGTGCTTCATCCCAAAACTGAGCCATTGCCATACCTGACAAGAAATCTAGCGCATTCATCCATTTTATCTCAGGAGTCATCTGACACATCCATTTAGGGAGAGCAGAATCCTCTCTCTCTCTCCGTAATCACTCCTGTCCTAAGCATATTTTCCCACACTTTCCTGATCCCATGTTTCGAGTCCTCTCTGACATCAGTTTTGGAAAGTTGGAATCTTGCTCCCTTCCTTCTTTTTCTCTTCCTGAGCATATTTTTTCCCCTTGAACCATGGTTTCCTGATATTTCAATGCATTTGCAAGGCGTTAATTCTCCAATCATGTTCACTTCTCGTCGTCATATCCTAAACTTCTGATGATTTTTCTGATCCCCTGAAGAAGCCCGGCCAGTACCAAGGTACCTCTCAGCAGTATGTACCCGGGTCCCTCTCCGGTGGACCATCAGCTCTACCATCTGGGCTACCATCACGACAAAGGGTCGACCCCTCCTCCAAGGCCCCAATCTACCAGGTAACTATATCCCCCTCTTCAGGAAGAACCCCAGTCGGTCGTATGCATGATTCAAACTCACAATCTTCCGATAACCTTTCGATGAACACCGCCAGGGTTCCTCGATGGGCGTTCAGTGGCTTCCTGAACCTGTAGCATTCAAACCAAACTAAAATCTCTATAGCCTGTTGAAACCAGCGTTTAATTGTTGACCTTGTATCAGCTCCATTGACCAATATATGCACAGGATGACATAATACACGATCGGTGGTTTGCCTAAACACAAGCCTGTATGACTTTGTTTCGCTACTGTTATGATCCGAAACTATACAATCTCCAAAGAGGGACGTATGGGTGGATGACATGGTAGAAAGTTAGTTATTTTGCCGAAATTGTGTCTCCATGCCGATGCGCTGTTCTTGATCGATATCAATGTTAGCGGATTATTGATTAGCAGTATCCAAATTTTCTGGGATTTGTCAAGCAAAAGTCAGCAGTCGATGTGTTTGTATCATTCGACCATGATATATAACTGCAAAGAAGAATAGCCCCCTCTATCATTGGGAATTGCTTTACTATTCCATCTGCTCTAGCAGGCTAGGATGTCTACCGACTCCTTTCAAACTGACCCTTTACAGCGGTCACCTCTCGCTGCTTGCACCTGTAACACTGAATGTCTATGCCACTTAATCAATAATTTTCGTTGGTATGCTTTCTATAGGTGCAGTTACCTCACAAGGCGCACTCTGAGTTTCGTTTGAATCGGACAAAGTTAGGAAAATTGCATTTATAAGCATGAAAATTTGACCTCTGGTCACCTCTACCAACTGTAGACCACGCCCACTGAGCTTTGTGTCAATCAGTCGAACTTGATAATGTTGTATAGATCCTGCGAAATAGAGGGCAGCAGTCATGCTGCAGTGCCCACTTTGGACCCCTCTGGGACCATCAGGGCTGCCATCACAAGAATTCGCCCAGGGTTGAAGTTTGACAAATTTGCACGATCTGATCACTTCAATGTGGGGATTTTACATGTTCAGCAGTCAGCGGCTGTCTTGTTTTGGCAGATAGGGCATGGGCTTGATGGAAGCTATTTCCTCCAGAATTTTCGAATCGCCCAGTTTCGTGATGGTATATTCTTCAGTGACCCACGTGCAGTGTAATTGGAAGATAGTCAGAAATATTCATATTGAGTTGCTCACTTGGAAGAGGCAGGTGGAGGAGGAAACATGGAAGGTGTGTTCGAGGAAACATGATGCCACAAATTGACTGAGATAACGAGAGGGTGTGGGAGATGTTGCTGGTGGAGTGATGCGAATCTAGCCACCTCTGTGATCAGGGACACTACCGGATTAAAACTGGAAGAAGAAGAAGAATAAGAACTGAGTTGGACCCTCCACACAAAGCCCTATCAAACATCATTGGCAAGATATATATGTCATCCCTTAGATCGGGAAAATTCCTAATTAGGATTTCGGTAAAAGTATTCTAAGTGAAATACACACACACATGTACAACAACTGAACAAATTTATTCGGTATGACAAAAAACACCCTGTGGTCTGCAAATCAGTATAAAATGTTGCATAATATCTGCAGAAATTAAAATATTCGATTATGATTATTTTTTTAATTAATGTATATAATATAATTATTAAATACTCAAATTGAATAGAAAAAAGATAGATAGATAGACCGATAAGTAGATTAAGCACTTGTTAGGTGCCTATTCCAAGGGGGTCTTGACACTCATTGGAGAAAACATTAAACAAATATGTACACAGATATGAGACACATTATTATATCAATGGTAATATATCATTGTTGGAGAATTTTTCCCCAAATATGGCAAATAAAAATATTACCTATATTTTGATTCCCCCAGCCGGTGACTGTGGACCCCTACTCACCAAGGGTCCGCTCGCCCCAGGATCAGACCGACTACAAGCTGCCCTACAGCCCCTATCGAGATCCGTCGAGAGCACCCAATCAGGTTCATTACCCACAATGCATCTCTCACAGGTTGACGTGTCATTCACCCATAGCGTGCATGTCCGGATTGACCGCTATAGGGGGGTCATTTCCTTCCACTAACATATCTCTCTTCTCTCTCTAACCGTTTCTCCCAACATTCTTGGTCAGGTCGGGCGAGATGTTTTGTCCGGCACGATCGCATGGTTATGTCGTGGAATAGCCTACACAATGTGAATAACAGCTTATTGTACTTTATTTTCACTGTACTTTCTTCCCATTGTTCGTTTAATACTGCCAATGTATACTTTGTGACCAGTTAATATTTGATGATGTTTGAACTGTATAATATCTCATATATTTGGGCATGTTACCATTCATGGCATGCTCATGTTCATATTGCAGTGTCTAATAGATATGTTCTATTATGTACTTTGTTCTGTTTTCAAATGTGTGTTATATTCGACACATTTATACATACATACATAAATATTTATGCATGTGTGATATTCGAACCAGTTAATGTGCTTTCATCTAGAACAATTCATTAATTTTACAGATACTTTCTTTCTGCATTTTGTCAATAAAACATTTCTGTCATTGTTTTACTATGATTTTATTTATAGTTTGCATATAATTATAAATAGAATTCAGGTGAAATTGTTGCATGATTCCTTATCTCACAGATACCATTTTTCAGCTTCATTGCACGAGCATGACACTGATCACGTGTAACCCTTTTACACCAGTGCTGAGGCCAGAAGTCAAAGTGCGACACAGATGATCTCGCAGAAAATTATTGTTGCGTAGCGATGAATCCCATTGCGATAAATCGTATGCAGTGTGGACAGGCCTTCAGGATGGAACCAGGTGAATCCTAGTTGCATTAGCACCCTGGTAAAAGGATCGACATCCGCATCCAGGATTTCCTCTGAAGTCAATCACAGATGAATCATATACATCCATGGATCGTACTTTTTTCAAAGCAATGTGCAAGATGTTTCATGACATTGTGGCATCAATTGATTATATTTTCTTCTCTCCTTTTTTCTTTTTTTTTGGGTGTGGGGGGAGGGGGGGGGGGGGTTGAAGATCAGTATACCAAATTTTCAACACCTGATATCGTTGACTGAGGGCAGTTTACCAAGTTTAATAGTAACAGAATGACCATCTTTTTTATTTCAGTCTACCTTCAGTTTTAGAGATGAGATATCTCTGTACATTATCTATGCTTTTTTCGTTTTCATTAAATCTTTGAAACTGCACCAACCAGCATCTTGAATGAAATAACCCAAACCCGTGGACACCCCTGCCTTTCCAATACTTTCAAAAAACTTCACAGCTGCTAAACCCATGTTCCTAGATCCTGTTGATTGTGTGTTGTCAGCC
>JAUOBX010460534.1:0-10344 GCA_032360705.1 Eupentacta quinquesemita
CTACATTTCACCCAGACAAAGGGACATCACTGACTCCAAAATCAGAGGAGCCCATTCCATGCATGAATCATTGAAACAACACTCCAAGTCATGCAGAAAAAAATAAGCAAATGTTGTCTCTTTTTATACCATCAAGCTTTACAGAAATCATAATTTGGGGGTTTAAACAAGAAATAAGCAAATGTTGTCACTTCATATACCATCAAGCTTCACAGAGATCATAGTTTGGGGGTTAAACTGCCAAAGAAGTGTCTAAGGCACTGTTTGGTTAATATTCTTGAGCCCATATTTCAAGGTTTCTCTTGCTTCTTTAGTACGACGTCCAAGGCCGACTTCCCTTCTTTACTATTTCCCAGGTAAAAAAACATCTTCCTGCAAGTTTGACAGCATCATCGTTCTAGCTTCCACATTTTCCTGTCACCGAGATCTCACCCATTAGAATTTCGACAATTTCCATGTCCAATCAGTTGTAGTTGATAAATTAACACGCCTGTTAGAATTGGAGTTATACAATCCTGTTCATTGCAAATTATGTAACTGAATAATGTAAAACTGATTTCAATCTGCTCTGTTAATGTACTTAAAAAAGCAGTGGTTGCAGTTTGTTTATTTTGCTATATTTCAAATGAGCACACTTTGTTTTATGCTAATAGTTTGCAGTGCTTTGCTAATGATTATCACCACAATATTTTAGGGGAATTGATATGTGAAAGACACACAACCCAGCAAATTTGATTAGTTGTGTGTGAAGAGTAGTAGATTATCTGCATTATTTCAAGAATGTCTGCACAAAAAAGGCAATTGTTTTTGTAGAGTGAAGACTCCATGCATGCAAGATAACCCACAACCTAATCTTTGATATCTAATACCAAAACTTCAACTTGCTCCTTTCTCATCTGGGAAGCGACTGCATGTGAACAGCTACACTGACGTCTGTCAGATGAGGATGTAAATTTGCAGCCCCGTGAGCAGGAATTACCTTGATAATCATGGTATACTATTCAGAGTTGACATTTGTATGGGACGTTGCCCGCAATCCTCTTCCCACTGTGTGACATGTGGAGCTCACAGTTACTGATAATATGCTATCAAATTGCTAGCATATTACCTTTTACAGACTGCTCTCTGTAGCTGGCAGACAGTAGGATAATGATCACATTATTTTTCTCATGGAATTCTGGACACTTTGTGAGGTGAAAATTTGCTGGTCTTTATTACCTACTCACACTGCACAAAGGCCCAAATAGGGGAACTGACCCAAACCTAATTCATGTGCAATGTAGAGCTCACATCGTTGATAAATATAGTGTGGAGATTGATAGGATTCTCTCTGGTACAGTCTACTCTGTGGCCAGCAGTGTGGTGATACTCACAGTACCCCACACCCTTCATCACAAAAACCCTGGATACTATTTGAGGTGACCATTCGTTGGTGTCTATACAAAGCTGCACCAGTAATGAGCCATGCATTTGAATTCCACTTTGAAACCTGCCTCGTACAGACTATCTCTGCTCCGCTAAAATGAGACAATGCTCACATTATACCCACCTTTTATGGTGATTAGAAGTGACTGGATTATGGACAAATCTAGATATTAGACAAACTATAAGCTTTATCGTAGTGTTTTCATTGTAAAGAACTAACCATCCCCAGAAATATGCATGACAATGTCAGTGTACTAACAAACATAACCCTCAGAAAACTCACATACTTGGCAGGAATAAAAATAACCAGGGACCCAGGAGTAATTTACTCTTAGAAATGACCCCTCCCAGTTTCTCCAGCTGTTCAGTCATTGTGCTAAAGTTGATGATAGGTCCCAGGATGTTTTTTCTAAGTACAAAGGGAACCCTAGGAACAGGACTTGGGAGATTACAGAAGAACTTCTATTCCAGTTCCAGAGAGAGAAGTGCCTTTTCCCAGCAAAACGACTACTGACCATGGATGTCTCCTCAGTAACCGAGAAAGGACTGATATTGCCAAATTTCAATCAGCCATATTCTGGGGAATTTAGCACATGTGTCCCACAGAATGTTCCATGTAGTGCAACATTTGGTGTGCTATATCTGTCTGTTCACCTATGTTGAGGATAACTCTTCTGCCCCTCCAACATTCCTCCTCTGTTACTTTCATTCAGCGGCTCAACAGACCTGGAAAGCAATGTCTTCACATTACTGGCGATGCCAAAACATATTAATTCCTCAGCTATTCAGACAAGGATGACACTTGAGCATACTATGTTCCAGTATGCATTCTTAAGCTACAGATGAACATCCGTATTCATGCGAATCTATAGCATAAACTAGACAACTCCTGGCAGATATACCGCCAACGTGTATATCCCCACTTTCATCTGATGTAATCGAGGCTGCTAATTCGAGGCCCTGGCACCCCCTTCGAGGTTGAGGTGATGGTTGCATTCTTTGAGGCGTGAGTTTAGGTTGTCCTAATAGCAATCAGTTTGGTTCAAATCGGAAAAGGTTTGAAGAATTGAAAAATTCCGCAAATTTGACCTCTGATGACCTTGAAATGGCCGCCATGTCATTCGGGATTGACTGTAGATCACATCCATCAAGTTTAGTCAAAATCCCACAAAGTCAGAAAAATGAAGCAAATTTTTACCTCCGGTGACCTTGAAATGATCCTCATGTTTTTCAGAACCAAATGTAGTCCACATCTACCAAGTTTTGTTCGAATCCGACAATGTACGAAAAATAATGGAATTTTGCAGTTCCAATGACCTCCAAATGACTGCTATGTCTTTCAAGACTAACTATAGACCACATCCACCAGGTTCCATTCAAATCCAATGAAGTTAGAGAATGTTTCCAAATTTGACCTCGGGTTACATGAAATTACCGCCATGTTATTCGGGTCCAACTGTAGTCCACATCCACCAATCGGATAAACTTGATATTTTCAAGTTAATTAAAGGGCAGCAGTTATGCAACAATTCCCACTTTCGAACCCATCTGAGATTTCACTGAGGTGGACATGCGTGCCAAGTTTTAATTCAATCAGACATTGGAGAGTTAATGCGTTAACACCGAAATCCTCCATCAGAGGCGGTGGCGGAGACGTCAATGGCGAGACCATAATATCTCAGAAGTGGGGATATAATTATGCATGAATGTTTCCTTTCATGAAGTGGATTCCATCCCAGTGCTGAGAGTATCAACTGAATCAGTTTTATAATGCATTTTCATTGGTTTATTTATCCATTCCCACGCAGGCAAACATTTCACCATTATGCATGAATGAAATTTCTAAGCTGCTGAGAGTGATAACCCATACATTATGGATGGAGTTTGACATTACATTTCACTGATTTATTCATTTCCACGCAGCCAAACATTTCATGCAGTTGATCCCATGACTATGCTGAGAATATTCACTCTCATACATTCCAAATGCAGTTTGACGATATATTTTCACTGCTCCATTTAATTGTTTGCACATAGCCAGACATTTTGCATCATGTATGTGGTTTCACATTATATTTTCACTGATTTATTTATTTGGTTCTGCGCAGCCAAGCCTCATTGCTCCATGCAGCCGATCCGATGACTATGCTAAGAGTATTGACTCGCTCATTATCAATGCAGTTTTACATTGTATCTTCACCGTTTTATCCACTCATTCCTACGCAGCCAAACATTATGCGGATCCATAGTTCCAAGCCACCACACAAGCACAGGTTTCAGGTGCTCGGTCAAACGTTGTAATATTACCTTCCTATATACTCAAAACTATTTATCCATGCATTTTGCCAATTTGATATATTTCAGTTATTGAAGAATGATTCATCGTTCTAAATATGTTATCAATTTTATAGCTGTCGATGTCCCCCCAGATTTGTGATTAAGAAGGTACATATGTCATTCATTCAATTGATGAATACCCTTAATGAGAATGTCAGGTGGAACTATCCTTCTCAACATCTTTGGCTGGTGTAAGCCTAAAAATCCTGATAATAATTTGGCTCGAGGTATTGCTGTAGCTTTGCCTGTCAGTTTTGGAAACTAGGGCATTACAGCTATAATGTTTTCCCTAAATGAAGTTTGCAGCCATGTAAAATGGTGATATTTTTTTAATTAAAATTTATGGTTCCTAATTTATTTTGTTTTCTTTCAATCAAAATAGTAATATATATTTGACATGGCATAATTATGCCATGTAGACAAATTTGTACCCAAAATTGTCATTTTGAAATATTATATTTTATGTCATAAAATGTGATATTAAATAGACAACTAATGTAACAGCAATGATTAAGCTGTAATGAGTCAAAGCCTTAAAAAAAAGTGAAAAATGTCAATAACACTAAAATTAGATCACAATTTTGTTCACACATATGCTACAATATGCTCCCTATTGAAGGGAGTATCTTTAGGCTAATTTAGGCTATATTAGAAATTATTTAACCGGCGATCCTTCAGTCAAAAAAAGGAGGGGGCGTTTATTACAGGGGCAGCTTCCATTACAGATCATACGGTAGTTTTGTTCTGTTGAAGCCGTGAGACACTACCTATTGGAGAAACGTGTGATTTTACTGATCATCATAGGTTAAGATTAATAAGGTCTAAGGCCATGAATAAAGCAGAGATATACACGTGTGCGGTTCACCCGCCTGTACATGTCTAGTTCCTGCATGTACTGCTGCTTCTGTTCCGTTTATGTTCTGCTTTTTGCATGCCAATCAAAGCTATGTAGTTGTTAAAGATCCGTTCTTGGATGCATTGCTTATTTTGTGCATTCACATAGCCTGTAGTTTTAACATTTGATGCACCTATCCTGAATTAGCAGTAATCTTTGCTGATTGATTAGTAATGTTGTTTTCATGTAGGAATAATCGACATTTGGGCAGCTCAGTCTCTTTGAGAACACAAACTGATGATTTGCATGAAAATGGACAAAGTCAGTACTCTGTTGTAATGATCGCTATAGGCCACATCAGTCAGTACAGTGATGGTGCTGACATCTTGAACCTGTCATACCCTACAAATGTAATTTATATATTCTGAAATGATCCAGTTCACGGTTATCAATGCGCATGCTCACAGCGGCTAAACCTAATGAAACGTCGGGGTACTGACAAAATTGCACTCATTGACTTATCATTACGGGGTATTTTTGAACTGCCATAATTCATTCGGAATTACGAAATTTCACCCAGTTTCGACTATGTTATTGTTCTCAAGTGAGGGGGAATATTATTGACGTTTTGAGGTGAAAGGAGCCTTCGTTTTTTCCAGGGGAGTTCGAAAAATTGCTCTACCTCCACAACGACGATATCTCTTTTGCTTCGTACACTGTACGAGTCGCCGGTCTAGCTCCGCGCGACACCCTTTGACCTTCGACACAGATCATTAGCATACTCGTGTAATGCAACCCTGAACTGGCTCATTGAACAATTATCCCAATGAAATTGATTTTGAGAAACATACCTGGGTAGTCTATAGATGCTTGATAGCTTTAGGTAATGCCACAGTACCCACACAGCACTCCACTTATGCATGAGCACAATTTGTGTACATAATTGTTTGTATGCGTGCATAGCCTGCATGTCCCGGAGGTTTCGGCAATATCTGCATCCCGTGTTTGAATTACAGCTGAATATACCTGCAACCTGGTTAAAAGAATGAAATAATACTAGACGAAAAAATGTTCGGAATGCGTATACTGAAACTTCAAAACTTGCAATGGTTTGATTGGTTTCTTCTACTAAATCACCTCTGTTGAGGTTAAAACTTGCTGTGACAATCATAAGTCATCTGTTGTCTCATTATAGCAATCACACTTTGGGTTCAATCAGTGTTTATTCTCTTATTGCCAGTCGGTTGACAAAAAACGATGAAAGTATTATCAGCAATTTTTGATAAAAAAAACACTGTTCACATGTTTGTCCATGTCATGCAGTGACAATCGCCTTTTGCAGTGACAATTTTCTCCTAAATGACACGAATACAACATATTGTTATCATTTACTAATTTGTGTTCGAATATCCCTTTGCAGATGCCAGGCGTACAGCCCAGACACCTCCTCCGACGTTCCACAATGCCCCGCTGCGACATTCCAACACCTCATTGCAGAACCACCAGCCGAGACCTCAAAACCAACACCACCAGTCTGCACAGAACCTGGACACTAGCTGGACATATAGGAGCCTTCCCAGGAATGTCAGATACTGAATCCATGTCAAGGGTTCTTACCTAGATGAGTGCCGGTAATGCCTGGTATGCTGGATATATCCTGTGGAACTAGAGCTCTGACCGAGACCATGAAACAGGCCGAGACCTCATAACCAACATCAGCCTGCACAGAACCTGGACACTAGCCGAACATATAGGAGCCTTCCCAGGGATGTCAGATACCGAGTCCATGCCAATGGTTCTTACCTAGATGAGTGCCAGTGCTCCCTGACGAGCTGGATATATCCTGTGGAACTAGAGCTCTGACCATGACCATGGATCCAGCCAGGTCTTAGGACAACATCAGTCTGCATAGAACCTGGACACTAGCTGGGCATATAGGAGCCTTCCCAGGAATGTCAGATACTGAATCCTTGTCTGGGGTTCTTACCTAGATGGGTGCTGGTGATGCCTGATACGCTGGATATATCCTGTGGAGGATATATCCTGTGAAGCTCTGACCAAGATCATGGAACCAGCCAGATCTTAGGACCAACATCAGTCTGCACAGAACATGGACACTAGCTGGACATATAGGAGCCTTCCCAGGAATGTCAGATACCGAGTCCACGTTGAGAGTTGTGCAAAAGATGTATACACTGGGTGAGTGTAGCTGATGCCCGGTATGCTGGATATATCCTCAGAAACTGGACCTCCAGCAGAGATTATGGAGTCAGCCCAAGGTCCTAGTACCAATACCAGTCCAAACAGAATCTGGACACTAGTTGGACTTATCAGAGTTTACCTGGAAATTTCACATACTACTAAATCCGAGTCGAGGGTTGTCTGAGAACAAAATTACTCGATGGGTAAATAGATCTCCAGCCAAGATGATGGAACCAACCCAAGGTCCTAGAGCCAACACCAGCCCAAAAACACTTGGACACTAGCTGGACCTAAAGAAGCTTTGATAACTAGGAATGTCAGATACTGAATTCAAGTCGAGAGTTGTCTGAAACATGGCTTACCTGAATGCATATTCTAGGTATGCTGAATATATCCTCACAAACTAGAGCCCTGTCCAAGATCCTGGAACAAGCCAAATGTCCTAGAAGCAACACCATCCCATACAGAACCTGGACACTAGACACACTAGAGCCCAGGGATGTTGAAGGATTCCCTGAAGGAATAATTACCTGGATGCCTGGTATGCTGGATATATCCTCAGCAACTAGACCCAACTGAGATCACAAAACTAGCCCAGGTCTTAGGATCAGCACCAGCCCAAACAGAACCTAGACTAGCTGGAGATGACCTAGGAGTGTCAGATACGCTGAATCCAAAGTAAAAAAGATTAATTCCATGGATGGGTATGGTCGATGTCCAGTACATTGCCATGCGATATTTGTTAGGTGTGGTAGAATGAAGGGCCCTATTATTGCCATGTAACATTTCTACCTGGAGGGCCCTGACAAATTTTACCATGATAGTACAGATTTAGATTGGAATCTGGCAAACTAATTTGGTTTCTGCTGCTTTGAGAATCAGGCATACTGATAACAGTTGTTCATTTTGGATGTTAATATTTTTCTTCACATATTTCCCTGTTATGTCTTGATAGTTATGGACGCTTATCTTACAATAGTAACATTTCAAGAACCACTTTCAATGAGCCATTGTCACACTCACCTAATCACAATTCTGGTTAGTATGCATTGTTGGAGCACTGTAAGTGTGACTCCCTCCTCGGTATGATGCTATTTTCTGCTATTTACATGTATGCTGTTTGTGTTATTCATTTCATGACTGCCTCAAATTGTTTAGGGAATCAGGTTGTGTAAATCTCGTAATTGAAAGTTTGATCTCCGCAAAACCGCCGGGTGCTTGGCTAACGACTTCTGAACTGTTGGCATCACAACTTCTCTCAAATGACAGCATGTCCTGATGTCCTGTGGACTTTGACCACAACATTTCGGGAATCGTTTGACGCCACAAGAGTTTTGTTTTAGATGATATATTAGGAAAACATCTGAAAAGACTGCCAATAGCCACAACTTCCCACAATAGTTCAACCTTTTACCCCTGTCTTATGCAGAAAGTGGAGGTTGAAATATCCACTCCTGCCCCTTGTTTGTGGATATATCGAGTATTCATAGCTGGAATTATTCAGATCTGCCTCAGTAAACTCTAGATAGTGGACACTTCAGGAAAGACAGGCGTGACCTTGATGTTGTCCAATCAGCAGTGCATATGGCTTTGCGGCATAACAGGCTATTTTATCTAAATTTTGACAATAATTGTAAAACAAATATTTTTAACAATATTGTATTTACCAGCATTACTGCCCAGTTATTTCAACTTTTTTGCACAAAATTTAGTTTCTTTTGGAACTGTTCTTCAAATTCCAGTTCATTATAGTTCTTCCAAGCGTGATGAGAGATATGGCTATGAGTGCAATGTGGTCTATTCCTGAAGTTGGTGTTTTATTCATCGCAATGTGTATTCCCCAGTAATTCTGTTATAAATCTTACATAGCTGCCATTAATTCATCATTGATAATTCACTGTTGCTGTTGCACTTTTCCGATAGATCTCGATACCTTGTTACAGTTAAATTGATCATTATATTATAAATTATTCATTGTGGTTAAAGGAAGAAAATTTATTAAGTTGAAACATTTTGTAGGATTAACACACAGGGGGATAGAACAATTGATTTTTGGTTAGGCCAAGGGTCGCTATTTGTGGTCACAAAGACAGCAGGGTTGTTAAATTTTCAGTGAAGTTCCTCGTTATATTCATTCCATAGCTTGCTAACCGGTTCTCTGTTATTTGGCTCTGCATTCACATCCACCTACGACCAAACCCCAATGCTAGTGCAGATCGACTGTCTATGATTTTATTGAAGTTCAATGAAATCTCAGGGCTCAAATTGAATTCTCCCCAATCCCACCCTGGGATGCATTTGACCATTGTCAAACCTAGAGTAACTCGCACAGGTCTGTCACTTACCTTGAACTACAAATTTGTTGATCTTTCACATGCTCAACCATGCACCCACCCCCAAAATGAGCTTTGTGGGTATCTGACACGCCCAGTTTTCTGGGGAAATAATAGGAAACTGTTTAGGTCGTGTAACTCATGTTATTAGAAGTGACTAGGGCGGGTCATATTACTGTCATTGTACAGTATATCACACACATTTGACAGTGACCCACACTGCTGTGGTTATAGCATAGGCGTGTCATGACCGTGACCAGACAATTGGCACCCTGACAATTCCCACCCAGCAAAATTGCTTTTTAGTGTCAGAGTTAGGGTTGGGGTCTTAGGTTAGGGTCACGTTTTGGGTGGCCATTGTCCGGGTGGGAGTTGTCCGGCAACCGTCACAATACTGTCTCCATTTTACAGTGTATAACACACATTGTTGCATTTACTACAAAAGCCTTCTTTCAGATATAGTTGTGTACTACTCTAACATTCATGTGGTCGCTCCACTGGTGACCACAACACATTCCAATGTATTCAACGGGGTATTCAGTGTGCTGTTCAACTAATGCTGTGTATTCAACATATTCTAAAGAAAAATTTGCTGTGCATTTTCCATTAAATGCTTGAACAGGTCAGTATGATGTTAACATATGTCTGGGGGGGTTGGTCACTCAAGTAACCTATATGGCAAACTATCTGGATAGTCTTCTTCAACACACGCCTAGCGATCTCAAAAAATGAGTTACGATGGTGTTGGCATGTTAGAATCGGGGAAAAAGCATAGTTTAAATCGTCATAATAGCATTCCCTCTGTTTAATACACAGTGAAATGTTTGAAATCTCAATATGATATGGAATGATGGCTATTTTGACAAACTTCACCGAGTTCATTCTGTGGCGCTTCCATTTCAACACAACAGTTTAAGTAGCCACCATGCAATTATAATAACGATGTTAGTATGGCATCATGTTTTCGGACATCATTTTAGCTCACCCGGTAAGGCCCTCGACTGGTGTTCAGACGATTGCGAGCTCAAATCTCAACTGGCTGGGTAATCCTGTGCGTCCTTGGGCAAGGTGCTCAATTCCCATTGGCTCGTCCCACCCATGCATTATTGGGAACCTGTGAGGAAGTTGAGTACAATCAACCCACCGATTTCTATGATCGGGGTAATGTCACCGAGGTGAGAAAGGCTATACAAGAAAGTAGATATGTTGTGA
>JAUOBX010460645.1:0-10344 GCA_032360705.1 Eupentacta quinquesemita
CCAGAATCCTTGAGCTCGAAGGTGCTGTTGAGTCTGCTGACCGCTGGGCCTCTCGTCAGGGACACCTCGTAGCTCCCTGACATAGCTTCCTCTGTCGTCTGATGGGTCATACCCAGGCGAGTTGCGACCAAGATCTCCGGAGTGGCTGGAATGTGGTCGGTGACAGCGACGGAGAATTCCTTCATGCCCTCTCGGATATGGAGGTTCTGGGTGAGGGCCAAGTGGGTGTTTCCAGCTGGGTGCTGTAGGGTGACTTCCAGCTGGTCCTCAGCGCTCCCGTCAAATTGCAGAGTGTGGGACAGCATTATCTGTCAAAAAGAAAAATGAGTTGGACTTTTATAGCGCCTTTATATGTGGGAACAGCATCTCAAAGCGCTGCACAATTCTAGCTTGTTCGCAATCCCCACACATATTTTGTTATGCCACTTTGTTGTGTCCTCCGGGGAACTTCCCAAGGGTGCAGCCACATACAGCACATCGTAATACAAGTTTCCTCACAGGGTACCCATTTGGGCTAAGCTCAGATTGAGCAATTCAATCGAGATGAAGTACCTCGTCCAAGGATACAACGTGGGCTTGAACCCATAACCTCTGGATTATGAGCTTGACGTATTAGCCAACCCGACTAACACGGTCTCAAAAATGGGGAGTGCTTCGTAATCTATGGTTCCATGAAAAAACCTAACTAGGCAGTACTTCATGTTTTTCAGAGTAGAGCAGAAGTATAACCAAATAACAAATTGATAAAGATAGGCTAGATTGGATGGAGTCTCACGCCTTCGGAGTTAGAGTCACAAGGTAAGCACCAAAATGCAAAATGTCCATGTCTGTCTACCCATCAGAATGATATACCAAGTGACATTAATGCAGTGGTTGAACACCGACAGACCATTATGTTACCTTGCTGATCGCCAAAGAGTACATGATAGGTTGCACAATTCCTTATTATTATTATTATTATTATTATCATTATTATTAGGAACCAAATTTATATAGCGCCACTTTCAAACCGAAGTTCGTTCAGAGGCACTTTACACTGTGACATGCAGAAAAGTATTACTCACAAAATTGCAATTACAGTAAGAGAGTACAAGTGAAATAGATACCACCAACAAGAAAAAATAGTCATGAAAGATATAAAAAATACTGCTATAAATTTTGAAAAATGTATAAGAAAATTATATGTGGCAAACAAGACATCATTAAAGTGAAAAAACCCACAACCTTCATAAGAAATACACAGGAATCTGTTTTTGAGACTCACATTGAGCTCAAAGGTTACAGTAATAAAGCAGGGGTTTTGGATAGCCTCATATAAAACTGTTACCTTCTGGTCACCAGTGCAAGTGGTCTGACCGTAACAGAACTTGAAATCGCTGGAGGACCGATCGCTGGTAGCTTCGATGTCACCGTTCAGGCGGAAACTCAACTCAGGGGAGTGGGAGAACCCGCAAGAGATGTAGAAATCATCATTGATGCCCTGGAAAAGTAAATAGTTAAACACATTAAATGACCTTCGGTGACTGTATTATCGGGTTTATCGGGACTGAAAGTAGACCATATCCACCAAATTTCATGAGGATCGAACAAACTTGACAAAACTGTATATGTTGTGCTAAACAGACTTCCTAAATAAACACATTAAATGACCTTCAGTGATCTTGACTGTATTATTAGGTTCATCGGGACTGTAACTGGCATTCTCCGGTTGAAAGATAATGCTCGATCAGATGGTTACTATGCTTACGACCGATGCTTGTAAAACATTTGCTTCCCATGGAATATCACTCAAAACACAAAATACTGGTCCAGACCTACGAGAGGCCCAATCAGTCATTAGAGGTCTTTAGAGTCTTTAGAGGTTAGCTCCATCTCTATCAACATCGTAAATGGCTAAGATCCTCCACACTTCGTAGAATGAACCCGGAAGACATACAGTGATGGGATGTTCAGCAGACTTGCTGCTATGCCGTGGAATTCCATTCTCCACCACATGCGCAGTGCACCGAAATGTGAGTGTTTACGAGTATGTAGAAATTACTAATTTCACTGTCGTATGTGATAAGCTAGTTTGTTTCTCTTTTTTTCTTCAGCATTGTTGTGAATCGCTCCCGAGTATTTTTGGATGGGATGCTCTATAAAATTAGGTATTAATACTATCAATCAGCAGTACTATCCTGCTATCCTATACTTTCTTCCTTCCACCCTCCTCTCCCTTGGCCTACCCTTCCTTCGCCAATTCATTATTATTAATTTGACTGAACCCAACCTCCACAGCATTGTTCGGTACCCTATTACAAGTAGGGTGGTAAGAGGGAGGTTTCATTTGGGCGGGCTAGGGGTGTGCAGCAGGTGCCGCCAGTCAGAGTGCTTGTGAGTGAATATGCTTCGACTAAACAGCACGATCGACGGTCCTGCTGCAGCCCCTCACTCTTGGTTCGGGGGCGCACCAGTTCCAATTCTTCCCCTCTTAAAATGTTATAGGCAAAAAAAAGTAATTATCATTCCAGGTTCTTAGAACCCCATCATCACCCTCATCCTTATTATTGTTTCAGTCCCATCTTTCATTTTCTGGCTTCTAAATTGGCTAATTTCCCAGGAACGACACATTTCTCCGAGCCAGCAGGAGGGCCCTCCGGGCCCTCGATCTGGCATCGTTCACTTTACACACAACATCCTAATTTCACGGATGTGAGTGAAACTAATTTCCTGCACAAGAAATGTGTGGTGTGATAATTGTTGTTGCCAGGAATGTTGTTTTTAGAGACTACTGTCACTATGGGGACTATGGTTTTGTCACCTCCCTTCGAATTTAATATTGAGCAATGAGCTTTACAAAAATTTCTGGTATAACTAACAGGGCATATATATCCTTTATTCCCAGTTACGAGGCGCTGGATTAGTTGCTGACTGTTGCTAATTCAGAGCACCTTGTACAATAGTAGCATGCACCTTGCTGAATGAAAAGTTCAATCATTCAACTCCCAAAGTCTTATGAGCTATTGCATGAAATGAAAACATCCATTTATCTGTTTTGAATAACAGCAATATATGGAGAGTGTATCAGCTTATTCTGAGTAGTGTTGCTATTTACCATGTCTGCATACACAAAATATGTAACAGATGTTGTAGGCTTCCACTTTAAGTCACAAAACCATCTCAACATGGAGTGTTTACTTCTTTTCAATCTTCTAATAGTATATATATAGGTATTAACAGTATTTGCACTAATATAACTAAACTTTGTTATTTCTGAGGGTGCATGTTTTGAAGATCATGGCAGGATTGATGCTTGTTACAGCAACAAACCTACATGGGTCCATTATACCAGTTTGCTGAGGTAAGAATAATTGATCAATTCATTAGATTATGATGGACACTGGCAAATTGTGGATGTCTCTCCAGCCAAAAGTGTGCTCAATAGCTCACAGATGAGCAAATGCAGATAGATACTGTTTGAATGGACTTGCATTTGCTGTGCGAGCACTATATCTCAAGTATGATGGTGCTGGCGAATAGGCCTGGCAAGTTACTATGTCTGCTTGTAATCCAAGAGATTTTGAATATTCGTCAAAGTCTGATCATCTGTGCCAAACATTTAATTGAAGTATATTTCACCTACAGTGAACTTGAAATGAAAGTCCCATTTTGTAGTATTGCCAAGAACAAATGTAGCCCTCATCTACCTCAAATGAAAGAAACTTCTGCAAGATGACTGAGCAAATGAACGTGCCATAGTAGTGCAGTAATACCCACTATCAAAGCCATCCAAGATTCCTGCGGAACAGACAGTTTCCAATGAAATCGAATAAACACCCAAAACCATTAAATTCCTGTGCACTACTAGTGTCAGCGAATTTGGGCTACAAGTCAACTTCGTCTGGGTAAATTGTTAGAATGTCAATTTGTGAATGTGAATTTGCCAGAATGATAATCGTGGTAAATCTAGCTTGCTTCTTTATAGTTACTTTGTGAAAGAGTCAATGTCCATTTATATTTTGTCTTCCGTATCAATTTTATTTCACGTCGTTGCAAAGAGGGTAAGAAGTCCTTTGGCGTAGCTGATTATCTCATTTCCTCCTAGCTTGCTCTCACCGTAGACTCGGTCAACGAATGTGATAGGAACCTGCAAGACAAGTGAGAATAATTTCATTGACATAAATTTCTTATGCAAAATATAGCATTGTGTAGAATTCTTGTATTTGCATAATGGCCGAGGAAATAGTTGCACGACATGTCAAAAGGTTGATGACTCGATATGAACTTTTTTCTCCTTTTGTTTATTCCCTCTCATGTGGAGTGGTCGTTGTGTAGTAGCGGTTAGTCCACTCATCTGAAGGTTTTGCGTTTGAGTCACGGCTCAGAAGTGTAATCTGAAGCGCTCCTCCTGTCAACTCATCAGTCGAAGGGGGACCCGTTGAAAACCTGAGTACAACCCGCGCTGATATATACTGCTGCCACATACTCTCTGTGATTATCGGAGTGCGTACCTGGTTTCAATGAGCGGGGGTTGTGTTGTAAACCACTTTGAACAGTTGTCAGCTGGATATGCGAGCTATATAGGACGGGGCATTATCATTAATATTATTATTATAATTATCAGTCACAGGGCAATGGGCTGATACCAGAGTTCTAGCTAGAGGATTCTGAGTGCCGACTGTATTGAACGGCGTCCTGGGGGAACTTCAAAGCGTTGAGAAGGTTCAGAGATCACGTATTGGTCGGAGCACATGTGCTGTTTATGGAATACACGTGGAGGCTAGAGTAGCTGGGGCTGGGAGAGTATACTGTAGGCCAATGCGCCAAATTTCTTCCACATAGAATGCATTAGAAGCGGATAAATTAAAGCAGCACTTTTTTGTTGTTTTTTTGGTGACGGTAGTCACATGATTCGCTGGTCGTGTCGGTCAGCAAGCATCTGTGCCGGCTACAACCAGCCATCGCCGGGTGCCGTGGCTAGAGCCCTGATTGTGGCATCGTTGCTAACACGAGTGGATGAGTGACTGAGCGGCATACAACAGTTCCTGGTTACATTGCTGCACCATTGGACTGAAGATAGCTCCATCAGAAATATCACGGGGCTAAAAAACATTGATGTAGGAAGAAAATTGCCCCATCCCTCCAAAAGCAGGGGGGAATTGTTATGAGGAATTTCTTTTCTTGGCCTAATATTGACCGGAAATGCATCAAAATTCATTAAACTATGAGGGAATATATGCTTTCTGATACATTTTGACCAAGTTGTAATCACCTCATAGTGATTTGAAATCCAAAAAGGCCCCGTGCATAAAAAAAGCCCCATGGCCTAGTCCACGAGTTCTTTTTTGATGAGAGTATTTAAAAAGAGCCCCCGTGATGAAAACATTATTTCCTGCCCTGTGGTGAGGTCTCAGCGGCCAGGTTCTGCTGTACATATAGACTCGGTTATTACAGTGGAGACTTTTGTGTGAGTTGACACAAGTCTCATCAGTCGGATGTACGCAGTCATCAGGGTTGGACTTTGACTATCCACTTTGACTCTACGATCTACGAAAGCACTCTGTTCCTGGGGTTCACTGGTCGTTTATCAAAAAGAAAAGCGCCTGTGGTTGGTTATCCACGATCAATATGACCCAGGTTACCTAATGAGCCTGAAACAATCAAATCAGACATTACTTGGTCCTGGTTGGAATGCTGGCCACCCTTCCACTAGGAATTAACACTGACATGTTGATGTGTCATTATTTCTAATCTAATCAAATTAAAATCGATCCTCCCAAGTCTTACCTTAGGACTGATTCAACAAAGACCCTGATAGCCTTGACATGGACCCAGGCCATAAAACATTCACTGAAGTTAATCTTGAGCCACCTCACCAATGGACCCTGGATTCAGTGAGAGGGAGAGAGAACAGAAATGATGTATAGAGTAATTTAAAGTAATTTCTACTATATTTTGTCAACCCAGAACTATACAGAGATGGATGGCCTAAATTTAAAATCTTCAACATATGCTGACAAGACACTTAGATCCAGTTTTTTCCAGTAGTTGTTCTCTATCGTGGGTCATACTAACAAAGATCCGGGTGTGAACTCCTCGATGATCATGTGTGGTAATATACTTGGTGGAACCCTACTGATTAAGTTACTTTACTTTTTTATGATTCACTTGTCGGACACGGGTACCAATCTCATACAACGCAGGCAGGGGTGCACACCTGGATACAGCACTCTCGTCAGCTGCGAACCCTCGCCGAGTCACGGACCAAGGCAATGCATCTGTAGTGTGACCTCAATGCGAAGGAGGTGGTCATAACACGCAGAAGGCAACATTCAAATCACGTTCCCTCATCGTGAGCAATCAGGATAGATCACCTTGCTCAAGGGTGCAAAACAGACTTGGACCGGTAACCTATGGATTGCCAGCTTGACGCTCTAGCCAATCAGGCTACCACACTCCACGACATGCCTGATCTTCAGTGTAACTGCCATATTAGGGATTCCCAGTGACTGATAGGCATGTTCCAGCAAAATGTGACATTCGGACATGGTAGTTATACCCCGACTAGTTTTGTTTCAGGATGTGCTGTTGGTGTGCCGCTGTGCACCAATGTCTGGTTTCTATTCGGCTACTTGCTGCATTTGACTCAGACAGGCTAGTGACTTGGACCTATCTTCATTCATAAAACCAAACATATTTAAAACTCTGGGGTTCCCAGTCATTGGGAATGAAGTAATTGCTTTGTTCTCTCTCTTCCAGTTTTATCCCCGAACATGGGGGTGGCCGGATTCACCTTACTCCAACAGCAACTGCACTTGTTGCCAAGTAGGATTTTGTGTAGTAAAAATTTCAGGACTGGCTGCCCGGGCCTCCCTAACATCAACCTGTTTTACAGATCAGAGACTTATCTGTTGTGGAGGATATTCGTTGTGGAGTATATTTGTTGTGAAGGATATTTGCAAATGATGTAATGCACAGAACCATGCAGCAAGCACAGATTCCCTGGATATACTCACATATTGCTTGGTCTTGTCAGCAGCTAGCTTATCTCTCTCATTCTTCCCTGCTGCTACCTCCTCCTCACTGTATGTGAACTCACGGACGATGAATCTAGAGAGAGATATAATATATGCAGCATTAAAATATATGTGATAATGATAATATTTACTCTTACAGAGCGCAAATATCTAGCAGAAACTGATTATTGTGCTTCACAAACCTAGTTATCAAAATGCGAATGAAAGAGGTTAGTTTCGAGTTTACGCTTAAACAAGTTTCACTACCATCGGGAGAGTGATTCAGATTTTAGGACCAGCAAACGTGAATGCCATTTCGCCAGAGCTGAACCTAGTTGGTGGCTTCTGTAAGTTGAACCCATACCCATGACAGGGACGAAAGTAGGATGATACACTCTGATGAGGACTTCCAGATTCGATGGTGCTGATCCGTGAACACATTTGTATGTTAGTAGTAGCAGTTTATAGGTGACACAAAGCTCAATCGGAAGAAAGTGGAGTTCAGAACAGGGGTGATGTGTTCATTTCTCTTGCGACAGTGATACTTGGACCAACTCAGTCGGTGGGTTTCCATATTGTGCAGCCTGCAAAACAAGCCCTCAGTCTGACCCATTTTTTGGCAAGCATCTATCTACTCTCTGTTTATCAAAGTCTGTTATTCTACAATACCTAGATTTCTACTATTGTGGCATCTTCGACTCCTATAGCTCCGACCATCAATAGTTTTGCATTAACAGCTGGTGGGTTGGTTGACCTATCTCTTACTTACAAACAGGGCTCATCTATCCAACCTTTATATCACTTTTGGCTTGGAACCTACACTGTCCAAATGAGCCACCCCATTGTACCCACATTGTGACGTCATCAGACCTAACCTATTAATGTAGAAAACACAAGAATGAGACAAGTGTGGAACTTTTGTGTGGTTCATATTTTCGATGTAGGAGTCATGACCACCTTCTCCATCTATGCAGCCAAGTTCCGAAAGAATGACTTATCTTGCACTATTGGCCGAGATTGTTCTCTGATTCCTCACAGGTAGCAATGAAGATGAAGCACCTTACCTGAGGATGCACTAGAAAAACTAGTCGGCCATATACAGGGATCGAACAAACTTTGACCTCCTGATCACTAGTCCAGGGCTCTACTAACTGAGCTAATCAGATCAACCATACACAAGAAGAGTTATATTATAGAGGACTGAAAACTCAGATTGTTGGTCCAAACACCACTTTCATATGATGTTCTGTTGCAGAGTTATTGACCTTTGATCCGTCATACTGATTGCACAATAACTGTGACATCACTGTTGTACAACTCAGACAATTTCTTATGTATTTCATTGTTTCATTCATGGTATATACCTCAACGCTCCACAGAGGTCTCACTTCGTAATTATCACAAAAGTAACTATTGGCCCCCATCATCTAATCAAATGTGAGTTTCCCCCACTGGCTATTTGGTCTGTCAGTAAACTTAGCAGTCAATTTCAAGAGAAAACAAGAGATATATTCGCAGAGTTGTACAATCATGACATCGATCAATATTGCATGCTGGGTTGGTCTTGTAACGTCGGGTTTGGACTGATATGATCAGTTTTCTATCCTCTATGATATTAGCTTTATTCATGTCGATCGTCGTGAAGTCCTTTTTTCAAGTAAATTCTTCTGCTTAGTACATATCACAAAATACAAAATAACAAGAATGATCCAACAAAAATGTTGATGTTTCTTACTTGTTTTCCCTGGCGTGTAGCTTGTATTCATCGACCACTTTCTTGAATAGAGTAACAGTGAAGAGGGAATGCTCGCTGTCCTGGTATATCTTCCTGCATATAAGAAATTGGAGAACTTTCAATAATAAGAGGGTACAAAAAGTAGCTCAGCAGCAAAATGGCACAAATGAATCTCATGGGTGAGATATTGCCAAGGCTGAGATTGATAATTCCCAGCTTCCTTCCTCAATGTTCCACTTCTTGTAAAGTAATTTGACATGCAATGTACACTTTCTTTTTGCGTTTCATTGTGGGAAAAACAATTGAACATATGAAAATGTGCTTAATATAGAGGATGGGAATTCTGTTAAGGATGAGATGCATGCAGGGAGGGAGGGGAGAGGGGAAGGTGTTAGGACTACTGAAGAAAGGCTGGACAATGTCAAAGCTGAACTGGATGAGGACAGCCCACTATGCAACTTAGACTGTCGCCTGGGGGGCAGCAAAGTAGTGGATGAACTGAAGGACTTCACAAAGATCACAGTCTATTTTATAGATTTTAAACCAACAAAAGTTTTCCTTACAAAAGTATTCCCTGGCATTTATGGTGATCGTTCATCGCCGCCTCCGTGCCAACAATCCGGGACGACTTACCGATGAGCATCCGGTGTAAAACATCACTGGACTCTTTCAAAATTGCATTGGAGACGCATCTTTGTGTAAACTGTTTTTCGTTGATAGATTATCATTAGGCGCTTTGGGATTGTCTTCGTGAGGCGCTATATAAATCACATGTATTATTATTAATATTTAATAGTTCCTTCCACTGGTCATCAGTTTATCACAGTAACACTATCAGTGGATTTCAGAAGAAATAAAAAATAATTGCAGCGTTGTACAACAATGTCAACATTCAACATTGCATGCTGGGAAACTTTTCGTATTGCACAATCATCATAGCAGAAACTTCAAAAGCCTGTAGCTCTGGCTTAGACTGATTATGATTTAGTTTTCAAATCTCTCCAATATTAGCTTTGACAACACTTGAGAAGTCCTTTAAGGAGGTGATGCATCAGTGGAGGGGCCGAGGGGAAGTGAAGGACCACCAAAGAAGAGATGGGAATACAATGGCCAAGCTGTAATAGACAAGTGCAGTCCCCCTTGCGACCCAGACAGGTCATAGGTCCCTCACATGAATTGGGCAAGCCTCCCTCGACCAAGAACAGTGGAACACATTCCAAACTCACTGTTGACTAAAATCCTACCTCGAAGATTTTGGGACTACCATGTCGGCTAGGCCCTCGTACGTGCCCATCCATTCGTCCACCGATGAGCTGGAGAAACATAATAAGGTAACTAAATTAGTGCCCTGTTCTATAATTACCTAGAGTACAACAGATGTGTGAATAGATGGCCTCTAAACTTTCTCGATGCATCTTGGGAGTTTCTGTATCCCAGAAACAGACTACCAGTGATGGAGGACTCGAGACTGGTCTCGGTCTCGAGAGGACTCGGTCTCAGCCCAAATAGGGTTGGGCGGTACCAGGATTTTCCAGTACGGTACTACCGACGTCTCAGCACCGGTATCGGTGCCAGTACCGGTTCTCACTCGCATTTTGTTCACACAGTCCGACC
>JAUOBX010460756.1:0-10344 GCA_032360705.1 Eupentacta quinquesemita
TTTGTCGTATATGATTTCACCAGTTTTCGGCAGCCATTTTGTCCGCCATCTTGAATTGTTGATAACCATCTACATGATTAATTGTTCTACACGATACCAAGCGGTGGGGTTCGGAATTCTCAACTCATAAAACCATAAATTATGCATTTTGATTGTATATTCAGGATGAATACTTCGTTAGATATGACTTCACCAGTTTTCGGCAGCCATTCCGTCGGCCATCTTGGATTTCAGCTTTCTGATCATTTTTGTTCTTGGCAACAGCGATTTTCGTAATCAGCAGGGTCGGATTACCCTAAAAATATGTGTTGCCCACTTTGAGCAGGATTTGCCGCTCGCATCGCTTTCCAGGGGACTTTTCGCCTCCGCGTGCCTAGACTATATGTCCTGAATTGCGCGATTCCCTAAATTTCATCCATAGTAGCATTTCATTGTTGCAGTTAGTAGGGACTGGACCATCCATAATCACTCTAGACTAGCCGGCAGTCATTGGCACTAACGTTTGAAACATGTTCAGCTCAAACCAAATTCATTTCAAATGATGTATTTATGTTGGTATAATCGTAGAGTCAAACAGTCGGTATGCAATTGCCTTGTTCTAGATGACCTCCTGTCAACCTAATATCGTATTATATCTTGCGCCAGTTCGTATTATATACATAATGGTGGTCGCAGGGTGAAAACAAAATAATTAAATGAACAAACTATTGACGGTCATGCAATTATAGTCTTGAACAACTCGCAAAATCTCGTTAGAACAATTATCGAATCTCAATTGGGGCACGGCATCATCAAATTTGCGTGGAATTCAGCTCATGTCACCATACGTTGAATATCGATTCTGATATTTTCGTTGATATTTTGTGGAGGTGATGGCGCAATTCCACCTAACGAACAATTGCATGTTTCGGCGTTAATTACCCTGGCTGGGCCATTACAATTCTGTTTTGTGTCCCCTTATCAGCCTCAACTGATATTACACGTGTGTGACACTTTCAAGTGTTGATAAATGATGTGTGAAATAAGCGTCGACTGACAGAATAACACAGATGTACATTTTCTGATAATTTGTCAATTCCTCACTATGAAATCAGCCATTCGAAATGAGGAATGTTGAAACCTTCGCGAGTCCTGGAGAATATCTCCCACTTGTGCGTTACTGTACAAAGAGTATTCCAAAGTATTAGCAACCGGTCCGGAATGAATTGGCTTGAAAACATGTAACATTGCGTGATGGCACCGTTTCACGTTTCGGCCTCTATACGAAAATTTCCCACAGGGGAAGACGCAAGAGTGACGATCATTGCTTTTTTTGCCGCTGTATTTAATATTTTTAAATACACTTCAGCATAGTCCTGATAGCAGCAATGCGCTGAGCTACCCTCAAAATAGGCTGAGGAATAGGTTGTACCAACGTTGTCCAACCGTATATAGCCAATGATTGACTGTACTACGCTTTGCAATC
The DNA here is from genome assembly GCA_032360705.1 of Eupentacta quinquesemita. Classification (NCBI taxonomy): domain Eukaryota; kingdom Metazoa; phylum Echinodermata; class Holothuroidea; order Dendrochirotida; family Sclerodactylidae; genus Eupentacta; species Eupentacta quinquesemita. The sequence goes on from JAUOBX010460756.1 coordinate 1,466, forward strand.
ACTCGTCCAATAGCAACCAGTCAGTGGTTGGCTTTCCAACGTTGACTCAACGTTAGTCTAATGTCATTCTGCTAATACAAGACTCTAAACAAACGCCTGCAAATCATATCCAACATTCTGCCATCTTTCTGCCGATGATGTGTGCTACCTCTGAGGTTGGAAGTCAGATTTTGCGTTTCCTGAGTTATAAGTATGACAGCTGTTCATCCTAGACAGACGGTCTTCACACTTCTTGGATGAGACAGATGAGGTCCATGAGTTGTTCACTCTAAAATCATTTTTTTCGTTGCTCTACACAGATTCATCGACGTATCATGTCAGTGCGTCTAGTGTTCCTCTTATTGTAGGTGAGTACGCAAAAGCGCATGCATGGATTCCTCTGTTGTCACTGGATGTCTGAGGAAAGAATCATCCGATTGAAAGTTGGAGATTTGTCTGGTCTCTGTTTCTAGCTCCTGATCTACTTGGTCGAGAAGAATTCACGTGCAGTGCACACCTATTAAATGGAGAAGTACGACGTCTCTCGAAATATTGGAAACTATGTTATAGTGTCTCAGCCTAAGTGTAAAAAGCCTACCCTCCATGTAGCGTTGGAAGTGACACCTGAAGAGTGAAGACGTACAGTTTTATATGAATTCGTTCAATTAATCAGTTGATAAATTGCGTTCAAACACGGTACAGAATAGGGACGCTGGGAATCGCAGTATATATAGAACACAAAGTTACTGAATTCTCAGTACCTGAAATATAAATTGCGCCATCATTCCAAGAAGATGCCTAAGTAATAAAGTATCCGATGTTTGCAAAAGTAATTCACAGAACAACTCGAGTGAACAGAGCTGGCATTTCAGAGATTTTTACGATGTCATACTTCAACTGATATGCAGTAATTCCCCCAGCTACAGTTATTAAATCATCCAAGACTGAAATGATAGGACCTCATTCATTGTTATTAATGTCTCCTGCGAACGCCGACATCCGCAGGCCAGGTGGAGTGGCGGCGCAATCCCTGTTTCAGAAGACAAAAGTCCTTTACTCGGGACACTAGATTCGTCGCCGGGTGATAATTCATTTGTTTTCAATCAGTGCCTTGTTGTGAGTGAAACTAATATGCATGGGTGAAATTGAAGAAAATTGAACAAAATGTACTGATGAATAGTATAGTTCAATGACGATTCAATTGAACACCCGCCAATTGAAATAAGGACTAACGTTCTAGGTAAATTATTCGAGGTGTTTTTTATAGGCCTAGACTGTAGTACTAGTCGCAGCGACTACAACTGGTCGAGGCATGGTTGGCTTGCCGATATAGTACTGACCATTGTGCATTGAAAGTAGAGAGGGATACCTAATTTGATATTGACAATTATCAATAATAGACAATGTTTGTGTGAAACGATTGGAATTGTTTGGTAACTCGGTTGTGGTCTCTACACTGAAATAAGAGACTGTTTAGAACTAGTTCCACTCTTTCATTCCGAACAACCGTTAACCCATAAAACACGATATTCGCTATCGCCCCACTCCCTCACTCCCAGTATAAGGTACTTTTTCAGATATTAGAAACACTATTCCACGTTCTACTGATTTTCTTCCATACCTTACGGTATCATTTCAGATTGCTTCCTGACTGAGTGCTTGAAGGGCTTCACATCCTGCGGGAAGGCTTGCCTAATGACGAACGAGGAACTACCATGCATAGCGGCTTGCAACCAGGAGAGAACAGGCTGTCCTCTCAGATGCTTCGACCGATATGACTTGGACTCGCCCGGACGAATGGTGTAACTGTAAAATGTAATCTATTCATTCGAAAAACATCCATAACGAGTAACTCTACCAGAATCACGCGTTAGTGTTTATCTCGAAAGGCAAACTACTACGTTCCATCTTATTCAAAATTACCTATCATGAGTCAGTGAACTATCTAAGTCGAAGAAATGTTCAGCCTAGGTGAATGCAGTCCCAAGATCAGGTCGTTAAACTGGTCGTCGATCTGCTCACATAGCTGAATCTTCAACCACGCGATTACCATAATTGTATTGGAGGGTACTAAAATCCACAAAGAGTGGGGGGAGTTAAAAAAACATACTTATAAACGACAGCCTTACAAATATAACGCTTTAGAAAAAGTCAACCAAGTTGTAAGTGGTTACAGTATACCCCTGCGTCGATATCAGGCTATGCACTAGTCGAGATGGGGGAGTGAGTTATCGCCGGTGCTCATTCACGAGCGAAACAGCTGTGATTCCATCGGTGATGAGCCTCCATCCAGTGGTTTCCCGAACCCGTAACATTTAAGAAGAATAAAAACAAATTGACGGTGAGCTAATCGGCCTGATCGGTTAGACAGTGGTCGTTAAATTTGCTCTAAATTATGGAACCAGTCGGTTTTGTGATTAGCTTCAGGGTAACAGTAGGGTGGATATCAGTGAACTCCAAATAACTCGTTCGAGATTCAGAGAGTTATGTTAGCGGAAAGTAATGGTAAACAAATGATGATCGTGATGGCGATCGTGTAACTTGCAGAACTCAAACGCACAGCGCGCAATGCCTAAATGCTTACAGGGACAAGCACAAAAAAAGATGTTCATGTGGTCGTGTATGATTCTCATAACAGAAATAAACAAATCTAGTTCATGTGCTTGTAGTAGAGTACGCCTTCGTCTCAGTGACGAATCCACCTGCCAACATCAAGGAATAACGAAAAAAATGTATGCAGTTTAGGCGGCGTGCGTGCGCTTATACTTATACTTGCGAGAACTTTATCCCATATAGACATCAGACTAAAACCCACTGCAAAAGTCTCCACGTGTCAATGCAGAATTCTTAAAGATGAGTCCATGATGATTCCATGATGATCCGGAAATTTGTATAGATTTTAGACCTGGAAAAAGAGGTTCATCAGGGTATGATGACACAAATCTACAATTTGAAGTGGCGTTTGCAGACATCGCTCATGCTCTGGGACGAGCTAAGTTCTTGCACCATTTCTCCTATGTTCGTACGGTACCGCACTCCTTCACAAGAGGAGTCACGTGGTGATGAAGAAGACAAGTACGAAACGTAGGAGCATTGGAGCCTAGGATTACAGGACCCTGGAGCATTGGATCTTGGGAGCATCCAGCCCAGAAGAACATTGAACCTTGCGAATTTTAATCCCTGGAGGTAATGAAGCCTCGGATCAATTGGTAGACATCTGATGCTGGTGACTTGCTGCATGGTGGTCCATTGATTTGCGCACCTCTCACTCAGACTGCTCTAACTTTCTTATTATGTTTTGGATCTTCGAAGTAATGTCACTATGAGAATCACCTCATCGAGGTCTCTCACATGACATATAAATGAAGCCTATTGCAATGATAATATGCGAAAGGTGAATTGAAAAACAAATTGAGTAATTTTTGTGTGTCCTACCCAATGATTTGCGCACTCGACAGTAGAACGGACCTCATAATAAATTGTGACGATTTCTGGATAAAGTTGTACGATAATTTGTAACATGAAAAATGCATTTTCCCTATAAAAAACAATTGAAACGATCCCTAGCTTCGAAAGAAATTTGCCGATTTCCGTAGTTAGGGTAACAGCTTAGGCTACAGATTTAGTGTTGCTATGTATGGGACAAGTGCGCAAATCAAGGTGCAGTGACGATATGAGTTGTCATAAATGAACAAAATGTAACTATTGTAAAGATTCCACCTTCCAAAAAGCAAACTATCCAGCGTACTTGTACTGAATCAACAATGTGCAAATTGGCAATGTAAATAGTATATACAAAATATACAGCATTAATAGGATGTCAATGTTCAGACCCTAGACGATTGTTTTTTTCGATATGGAAAAACAAAATTATGCATCTTCACGTGCACATGAGTATTCATTTGGTAAAATGATGAACATCTCGGTTTCTTGAACAGATTCTAATTATGGTATCCCAATACGACATTATAGTCGATAAGTATTGTCAGCCGCCATCACATTATTATTTGGTGCATGACCCATGAAAGTATTGGCACAGATGCAATTAACCAAAAAGAGAGCTTTAACAATAAACAGATACATATACAGTACCCATGCAGTAGTGTTGCTCTGTAGTTTTCAGATTGTGTGTTCGAGGGGATTGATGCTGATTCGTTTTACTGATCGAGAACCGCGATAAGGTTTTATTCCTGCATGCCACAATGTTTGCGGATAGGCTGGTGGTGATAAGAGTTGAACATGGTGGACACGACCACGTCTCACAACCATACAACAGAGTGATCGCGCGGGCAACGTTAACGATCGACGAGGACACGTGTTTTTTTACACACCCATCCTCGCTTGTTGCTGGTGATCTGGGGTTACCCTACATTCCTGATGTTAGCGAGTGTTGTGTTGTAGCTGCGTTCCTCTCGGTGATTCTCCTGCTGATCTCAGAATCAAGGGAGAGGTCGTTGAAGATAGTGGACCCGAGGTACGTGAACTGTTCAGTATTGGTGAACCTGCGTCTTGAACCATAAGTTTGTCTTCTTCTGACTGATGGTCAACTCGAAGTCGTGTCGGTACGGGGAAAGCGGAAGAGGGGTCGAGCGGTATAGTGACGCTTGGCTATGTACTACAATGGGACCAGTTTTTCCGGTTTTTTTCCCGGGTTTCCAACATTCATCTTAAGGCGTTTTTTCAGGGGTGGATGTACTCACAGTGAAGACTGGCGGAGTCGTGGTAATTATGGGGGGTTGCTGTCGGTTAGCTACAATGAGTCCCGTCAGTCAACTGTACGCTGTTACCGTGGTTGAACTTGAAAATACAAAGACAGACAGCAAAAACAAATCCTCCCTCTACTCCAGGATCAGAGAAAGTTAGATCCTAGATACACTGGTCGTCTCTCGGATGAGTACGTGAAATGGAAGTCCCGGGAGCAGGCTGCCTCGATAACATCTCAGCACTAGTCGAAAAGAGGGGATGAGTTTCGCCGGTGCCCATCCACGATCAACACGGCCAGGGATCCTTGATGAGCCTTCAGTGGCTTCCTGAACCTGTAGCAATAAGAAAGAGTGAAATAAAATCGAAGCGTCCCATCAATAGCTCCAGTGTCCCGTTGGTATGAGTCACAACTACAGCGTCGTCAGCAAACAGCATGTCTCTGATGATAACTTCACATACCTTGGTATCCGCTACTAGGCGGGCTATGATAAAAAGTCTGTCATCTGATTTGATCTGGCCAGGTTTACTCTCTCATCTATTCCAAGCAATCACATTTCAGTTCCTGTCAGCCAAGTGGAAGATAGCTTAGAACTTTATTTTTTGTAGAAATTCGGACTCACGACGTAATATCAATCGGGAACCCCTTCCATGACGGAAAACAGTGGTCCATCAAACAAAAAACTGTTATCGTGGTGGAATAGCCTCTCTATGTTTTTTCGATGACATGGATAACACAAATGAATAATAGGAATTGGCATAGCAGTATGAAAATGGGAAGCAGTATGGAACAGGATGAGAGCGAATGCCGGTCATTTGCCTGCACGAAACAGGTTTACCACAGCGAAAGTGGGGAGTAAGAATATTCCATCAGTCCAACTTGCATTCTTTGACTATACCCAAACTGTTCTCTCAGTCCCTCAAACCCGGGCATATGGCCAAGGACTATCCGCATCCTTGTCGATAAGATGCGGCTGGTCACGTACGATAGGTGACTACCAAGTCTACTGGATGTTGATTCGTTCTGGGTTAGGAGAGGTGGGAAGGAAGGGGACACATGTCTGGTCGCTTTCCCGAGGGAATATGTCTGTTTATCGGAAATGATTATGATAACCAGAAAGCCACAAGGCTTAGTGATTCCTTGACTGCATTGGAGTGTCGTGGTCGTGGTGTTGTGGTTAGTCCACTCGCCTGGCATGCTGAAGGTTGTGGGTTCGAGTCCCGGCTCGGACGTTTGTTCTGAAGTGCTCCGCCTGTCAACCCATCAGTAAAATGGGGACCTGTGAGGGAATTGTGTATAACTAGGCGCTGTATAAGCTGCTGCCACTTATACTCTCCGGGATAGTTGGAGAGCGAACCGTATCCCATGATCAGGGTAATATCTGTGTGCGCTCTAGGCAAGTCAGTGACTTTATAAAGCGCTATATAAGTGCGTGATATTATTATTATTAATGACTTCTGATGGCCTCAAAGATAGGCATCGTGTATTTCATTCCATGGAAAACCCACAGCACAATAGTGTCTACACCAAAAACAATAGGGTTCATGTACCCTCATAACAAAGCTGCATACCAAAATTCAACCTGGTCGGACCAAGCATTATGCTTATGCTGTTAACGAGACTTTGACCTCTGTTGACTTCTGACCTGACCCCAAAACGATAGGGACCATGTACACAACATGGGGAACACACATACCAAGTATGAACTGTATCCATCCAAGTGGAGTCGAGTTATCGTGTTAACAAGCCAGGCACATGCACAGGCACAGCCACACATATACACACGCGCACACGCCCGCACACACACACATACTGTCATGACTGCATAGATTCCTTAGACTTTCGTCAAGGAATCAATGAAACTAATAATGATAATAATATAGAGCCTCATATAGCGCATAATCCAACCGAGGGCTGCTCAAAGCGTTTTACGGAAGACTTCCAATGATGGTAATAATCCGTAGGAAATTATTCTTGGTAAATCAATAGTGCGTTTACTCATGGATTATCTCCCGTTATCGCATTCACTGAGATTGATCAAATTGAGGTGTTATTTTCGCCTTGCTGTATTTCGATGTTTAACAATAGGCTCATAATACTAGAGGAAGAAGTGGAACTGCGCTGACAAAATAATATGGATAAAGTGACTCATTGGCGACTAACCGTAAATTACGTTGTGGTGCCAGTTGTGTTAGAGCAAGGGTCAGAGCAAGTACAAAATGAGGGCGCCACTTCATTAATCAGCACATGAGGCAAACTGGCGGAACTTAGGAAACTTAACATAGATGGCGCTAGTCTAATACTGGTAATATCTAACCTAGGTGTCTAACCATAGATTTCCAAGCTTTCAAAACGTAACAGCGCCATCTACTTTAACAAGGTCTACACATTGTGAGAGGGAGGTGTTATCAGATACAGCGAAGATACAGCTGTAGGGTCTTATAGTTTGAGGAATGAAACCAGCGCGATGAGAAAAGGAATGTTGCCGTGGGCAAATACCGTATGCTCTAAACCTGGGATGAAGCTTTCCTGTCATAGATTTATAATCAAACCCAGCTTTTGATTTCTTTTCTCATTTATTTTGAATCCTACAGAATGGGAAGTTTTCCTGATTTATATTTCTTTTGGTCTTTGAGTTACCCTCACCATTTTAGTCACATAAAAAAGTATCATAATTCGAGAAATGAAACTATCATGATGGGAAAAGGTATTGCAAGCCATGGGCAAACACCGCATGAGTGAACTTAGGATGAAGCTCAAAGATATTTTTATTTATTTTGAATTGAACAGAATGTAAAGTTTACATGACTGATAGTTCATTCAACCCTTGAGTGACCTCTGCCATTCTGGTCAGAAATAAATTCGAAAAGTAAAACAAATTGAACTCCATTGACCTATGATGACACTGGAACAATATACATTTATCCTGTTCTCTGATTGGGGAACATGCTCAAAGGTTTATCTGAGTTACATCTGATTTATTTGGACTTTGTTGACTTTCCATGAACTTGAGCTGACTATTGATATTTTCACTATGCCTAAACTTACTGTTTGGTGCATGCACTACAGCTCATGTCAATTGCAGTGAGCATTTGAGCTGAGATTAGGCCAATGAATGGAAACTGCCCTCGAGTTTGCTAGCGAGTAGTTTGAACACACCATTTAACGGACTTTCCTGACTGTGACCAATTTGTAGGTGTCGACAGATTTTCCAGAACACGTTATGAATGAACGTGCTGAACAGACAAACAAACGATCAGCCATGCGGTCTCCTTCAGAAGTTACACTTTGCAGTAGAAATTTCGTGGTATTGAATGCCATTTCAAGTGAGTAAAAAGTTAACACCCAATATATCAAAAGCCACACGGTGCAATTAATCGGACAGGTTCAATGGAAAGCAGCTCCGAGAGGAGATGCTATGTATTATGCATCAATGATGTTAAAGGTCGGAGTCGATGTGAAATCACATCTTCGAATCCCATGCCATGGAAGGTAAAACCATATCTGAATAACCACACAATGCAAGACCAGTCCTGGGATAAAACATAATAAAATACAATTATTTAAATGGAATTACTAATACTAATACAAATTATACTGATATCAATATTGGCAATGGCGGACCAATTCACCACAGTGTTTTCACACAACTTACCACTCAACTCATTCTCTGAGATGCCTCCAATTACTGTGGATACGGAGGGTGTTAGGAAACTGCTAGAGCATATTGAACCCGGAAAAGCCATAGGTCCCGACAAAATACCGAATGAAGCCCTCAAGATTGCAGCAAATAAAATTGCCCCTCGTGCTACAATTCATTCTTCAAAGGTCATTGGATACAGGAGTACTGCCTCCAGATTGTAGTAAAGGCAGAAATAACCCCCATATTCAGGAAAGGAGCTACAACTGACTCAGCAAATTATCGCCCAGTTCCCCGGACAAGCACCTGCTGTAAACTATCGGAAAACATAATTGACAGTAACCTAATGCGTCATCTATCCTAAGCACAAACGCATAGCTGAACCAACATGCTTTCCCGAAGAATAGATCATGTGAATCCCAATTGATCCTGCTGACAAACGACCTTGCCAAGAGTATTGACGAAAGAAAATGACTGACTAAAGGCCCGGTCACACTGTAACGATTTTTTTATCGGATTGCTACACGATTTCTTGATTTTCGGCCGACTACCAAGGAA
>JAUOBX010460867.1:0-16560 GCA_032360705.1 Eupentacta quinquesemita
ACACCTTCCTACAGACAAGTTCACCGCACCAGATATTTGGTAACATTCATATTGGTAGATGGCAAGGCTTGAACGAATGACCCTAAAATAAATGGATGGGCTGATATGACGCCATAATGTAAGGCATGGGAGGAAGTTGAGTGCAGTACGAGGCGGGCGCTATCAGCTGGGAACTAAGCCTAAGTGAATTTTGGGCGCGTAAAATTTTCCAGTTCTATTCGAACGCCTTATATCAGCAACAAACACCATTTATCATTATATTTCTTCACATTAGGGTAAGGTTCCACGAGTAACTGCATGGTCGCTATTCACTATTCACAGCTATTTGTCTTGGCGTTCGTTCCCAACAGCCCAAGCTGTATTTTTCGTAGAGGTTTAGCCCTGCATATAGGAATCTCCCAATTAGATAGTGAGGTTCGAACTGATTTCACGCGAGTTTGACATTTTTATTTTCTACAGGAAACAGTAGATCGTCGAAGTAAACTCACTTCCAATTCGAATGAATGCAATTCCTACTATACCACTCCCATTGTAGTAAGCCTAGGAGTAAACGGTATACGGCCTCTTGCGTATGTATTTAAATGCAGTGTTCAGTGTGAAGCGGAATGAACCGCTGTCTGTTACATCATGAGTTCGTGGCAAAATGTTGCTCCGGCCATTCGCTTGATCTCGTTTAATATTACTTTCAAATTTCATGAAAATTCGGATATAATGTTACCGAACAGAGCTGAAACTGCCATGACCACACTGTGAAAACTGTGTTTAGAGTATGGACACGTTTCTAAACAGATATTCTAGTCAAATTTGTGGACACGTTTATAGAAGTTAGATACTGCATGTCCAATTTTGAACCACTGGTGCTTTATCGCTAAACGCCTCCCATTCATATTCTAGACACATCGTTGTTAAACATTTATTCGATACAACTTTCTAAACACCATTTTGACAGTTTTCCGTTCGAAGACTGGTCCAACATTAGATCGTGGTTACAACAGCTCGATCACTCAGCTTCCAATTGCTTCAATAGTGGTCTACCACGTAACGCTAAGCGGCCTAAGAATAACAAGCCGTGGAACCAGGATACTCTCGGAGTCTTCTCAGAAAGCAATTTACCTAGACATGACCTTGAAAACAAATAGCCGTCGCAAAGACACAATACCTCAGAAATAGTACAAAAACCTCAGACCCGGAAAGTGCTTTCGTTCTCCTTCTTCTTCGTCTTTTTCGTCTCATTTTTTAATCTACACTACTCGCTCCTTTTCATTCTATAAGCGGGTTTAATCAAATTCCGCTCGACGCTTCCTTCGAGAGATTGTCCCACTCTATTTTAGCGCGCACCGCACACCATACTCGCTGAACGGTCGATCCTAATCCGATATGGGGAACGCGGAGAAAGCCAAAATTATCACCGTCATCTCAACTCTACGCACCCAGTTTTGAAGAAAAAAATATTCGTTAGCGTTCCGCGTGGTGAGATGTTTCAGTGCTTAAATTGCGATACGGAGACAAATTCGGCTGTATTATCTTGATCATCCGCCGCGTATTTTCTGCCGTAGCCTAGTGTTTTCTTCCATCCTAATTTTGGTGGCAAACTCTCAGACCAGTAACACCTAACCTCAGATCTGCGTTGAAGCTCGAACTAACGTTTTATCGATAGCTTCGCGATAGAGATAAAGAGAGGGCGCTCTTCAGAATGAACGATTGGATTACCTTGTTCGTTGGTGAAACTGTTACTGTAGTTCAGAGAATGGGTACTGTACTATGCTGACATTAGAAAGAGGGTATATGCCTATATACGTTTGAAAATATGTTTAGCAAATACCCACCATCCTGAACTTGTCTGCATGCGCCCACTTTCGAACCGTGTTTGAATTATAAACATGTTTATTAATCAACCACATATCGAACATTCGAATCTAAACGTTTAACTCAGGTCCTATTCTCGTACTATAGGCCTATTCTAAGATTTTAGAACACCCTATACAATAAAATAAAAAAATATACGGAAACCCAATGTTTAAAAAAGAGAAGTACTTGCTGTTTTTCGCTGGATTTCTAATTTAAATGTCGAATGAGTCTTCAAGATCTGTCAACATTACCCCGTTTTTAGGGCATGCGTCGCATACAAATTAATTGTACCCGTCATCAGCATTAGAGATTAGGATTCGCGTTCAACTAATGCAAAGACTATTTTTGCAAACGCGTGTATGTAAATAATGGCCGCCCACTCTCTATATTACGAAAACCTGACATATTCCACAATTTGACAACACAATAATCCTATAATTACCTGCTTACTAACACCCTGATTATATGAACGTTGGCAAGATTCCTTTCTCTTTTTCTCAAAGAAATCCTATTTAATTACGACATTTTAAAAGAAAGCTCTGTACTTGGCTCTTGCTGCCATAATACATTTCGCCCGGAGGTCCATTATTTTTAGGCGTAATACTGTAATCATCAACACGACACTAATTCGGAGAAGAATAAATTTAGGGTTTTAAAATGATATCCTGCTTGTTTTGCTATGCTGTCAAGAAGGCGTCGCGCTCCCTCGCTTGTTCACAGTAGGGGGTCCTCGACAGTACTGATATGGCGTATCTCGAAATTAGGAGCTCGCAGCTTGCAACGGAGGGGGACGGGTGAAAGGCTAAAATATTAACGAAATAAGAATAAGGCGTGTCATTCAAAATGCTCATGGGGCGTGAACCGATGGATAGTTTTGTCGGGATGTTTGATTAAATTTGGGGTTGTTCATTTAGGCCCCATTCAAGCTAGGTTCTCCGTGCAATATTTTGCACACGAAGCACTTGCTCAATGTACTGATGGATGTTCTGATGGTGTCTTGAGCCGGATTACACGTATAACAAGGAATAGTGGCGTATTACAAGGATCTGTCTGGGGGAGGGGGGTTAGGTCTACACCTAAGGGAAGTACGTCTATACGCCATCATAACTACCTCGCCATACCTGGCGACCGAATGATTACGACGTGACGTAAATTGAAAGGTCTTGAAAGTGTGAAAACACATAATGCTTAGCATGTATACTCAATTTCTGGACAGGTTCGGAATCCGAGATCAGGATTAGCAAACAGCCAAACCGTGTAATGTTCCTACTGACATATTTTAGGCATGCATGGGGAGCGTTGTAATGAAGATCGGCGTCCAGATAAGTCATTGTTTAATTCATCAACACGATGTGCATGCGCAGGTTCGATTTGCAGCTATGGCGCCGGTGTCATTTCGAGTTAAGACATGCTCCTTCGACCGCTGGCCAATTGTTCCCGAGTTGGTTGTTTTAGCTGCCCATATGTCATACGCTGCATAAAAAAGGAAGCGTGTGGTCAACGCGCATATAGCCTTGACCGACATAAATGTACCTCGCGCGACGAACACAACACACCGGGCAGTTCTGTCAACTTTTTCTTTGCAGAAAATTGGACAAACGGCTGCGGGGAGAATGAAGGAAATGAAAGGAGAAATCTAGAATATATACATTGATACGGGGAGAGTTATTTATTATCTAGAGCTATTCAGCTGGAAAATGTGTTTCGTGAATGGCGTAGAGGGAATCTACCGATCGATTGGAGGTATACGTATCGGACAGATACCGTATGTGTTACTAGCATACCATTGTACGCATGTCAGATATGAGGCAAATGTCTGTCAAGTTCTCCGGGCGCGGAATGGACGGCCTTATACACACAGGGTGAAATTTATTATTTTTTGCAATTCCTTCTCTAGTGAAATAGGATAATATTCTCCCAGCTATCAACCTTTGAAAACCTGACAATTAACATCACCTAATTACAGACAATAACACTTAGCCTGATCGGATACTTTGCAACATTGTCAATGGGCCTACATGTGTTCGGTATTGGCAACTTTGTCATCAAAACACTCGAGATCATTGTCCATCAGTTATCACAAACTTTTCTAAGAAATATTTTGCCATCACTTTCGGAACGCATTAACACTATGAACGTGTATAGTAATTGAACATAATACGCTTGGGATTTCGACAACGTATTAAGCATTTGATCTTCTTCATAGAGTATCAGAAAGCTATATTTCAAAACACGTCTGTGTGTATGTGTGTGGAATGACACGAGACATACAACTGTACAAACAGCAAATGAGTTACGAAAACTAGACATTTTCACTGTTTTTTTATTTTCTTGTTTCACGGTAACCCTGACGAGGATGAACAACTTTTTATAAAATTCACGCGTGATAACTTCGTTATTTTCCGAAGCTTCAAAGTGTATATAGGACATATATACTGGAATCCATATATATACATTTTGCCTCACTATCCGAATATAGGCCTACAATGTACAATTCGTCGGATGCATTTTCGCGCCAAATTACCCGAGCACTTCTAATCACGTGTGAACTTGCCATTTTCGCCCACGATTCATTGAACACAGCTTTCGGAGAGGTTACGCTAAATAAATTACAGACCATGCCCAATTAATTTCAACTTGTTGCAAACTTTTTGAAAACGATGAATTCACGTAAAGGTAAATTAAATAAAACAATGACAACCCGTTGGTTCCTACTTTCAGTCGAAACTTCCGGGGTTTCGACTATATTAGAGACAAGAGCGCGCAAGCGAGTATTGTATTCTTATTTTTGAATGGCTTTTGACGGTTTTAATTTTTCTGTAATTCCATTGGTTTGTTTTAATTTTCACGGTTCATATCCTCTTGGCGCATGCTTCAGATCATTGCATGCATTGAGCGGAAAATGAGGAGTTGAGTAGAAGCAACGGAGACTCCTTCCTTTCGCCAAATGCCAATTTGCTAACACAATCAAAAGTGGGCCTACACAACATTTTTCACCGAGCTAAATGCCCTAAGAAAAGGGAATATATGGACATGGTATCAACAGAGATCAGTTTCATTTTCGAAACAATATCGAAAAATATACACCACTATAGTTCTGCATGTAGTTGACATGTAGATTATTACACAAAAGCTGGACTGAAACATTTTAAACAAAGTGTTTAGCAATAATTTATCATAGTTATTGTCCCATTCCAGATACATAAATAATTCCAACGGACACACATGTCTCATTTGGAAAAGTACACAACGTAGGCTATAGTTCAAACCGATAGTGAACACACTGTAAAATGTGTTTATTAATCAATACTTATCTAGATACGTTTCCCCGATTTGAAACACGTTCAATTTATGAACATATATAGTAATGGAACACATTATTGTGTTCAAATCCAAAACATGTGTAGAATTTGAAGTTGTTTTTAAACTGGGGGAAGAAGCTTATCAAACACTGTTTTAGGAGTCTATGCAAAGCAATTGTAAGATGAATGATTATTTGGGTATGCCAATATGCTTATTTGCATAATTGACCTCTAAGGCATAACATTGACAAACTTACGCTCGTTTATAGTTGTTATAGTATGTCCTGACAACATTTTTTTAAAGAAATTCTGAGGTCACCGCCGCTCAAATCATTATACTTGTGTGTACGTGACGTGACGTGACGTGAGCAGCATGCATGGCTCATTCACTGCATTTGTCAAATAATAACTTACTTAAAAAATGAAAATAACACCTTCTCACTGATATAGTCCAGTGTTCGAAGTAGGTTACATTGAATGGCATTTTTATCATTAGACCTAGGCCAGTGTCTCGTTATTGGACCGTACCATTACTTTTAACGTCTTTCATGCTTCGTGCTACACATTCTTCTGCCTAAGTAGGCCCACTTTTGCAAATATAGTATTTTTATGCTTTCAATTTGTTCTCTCATGATTCATTAAACTTGACGAATTTTACACAACCAATTAACCAAACACCGTGTAATCATCTTAATGGGTTGAAATAATAAGAAAACAAAATGAAATAAAATAGGAATCATAAATAATAAAAACAAGTTCTATTCGAAGGAACAACCGCTAAAAGCCCTAGCCTACATTTTTTGGGATACGTCATAATGGCTGTTTTTCAAAGGTGAAGTTTCGACGACTGCTTGAAAGTCAAATAAGTGCCGTTTTGGCGTTCAAAAGTGACGTGAAATATATGATCGTGGTGTATACAGGCGATAATAGTTAACAACTACTCTCTTCCACTCATGCTCCGTTTGTGATTGGATGTGCATAAATTTATTCACTTGATTACGCGCGAACTGATAGCTCGGAAAAAGTGCAAATGACGCTGAAAGAATACGGTAGCTTTTATGAGACGTGCTATCCATTCAGATTCCGTATTCATACGATATACACTAAAAACAGTGATTGGGGATTGAACATAATATTTTCGTGGTTTGTGAATCTGTAATTCCATCATAATAAAGACTGACGATCAAATGTGTTCGACTTATACTTTTTTAACACGTTTTGTCCCATCTCTTGGAACACGTTCGAATTATGAACATAGGTAGGGATTGAAGAGAGGCCTCATATGTTACGGTACTCCACCCTATGTATAGGTGAATATTGACTTATATGGCCCCTAATATAGATACATTTTGATACAATATTTGAAACACAATTCAACATGCAATACTTCCACTAGACTAGAGAGTCTAGTGCACAATGTTTTTGTTTTTTGCAGTATAACTGATCCGTAGTCACTTGGGCCATTGTGAAGTTCTGATCCCCCCTCCCCTTCTCCCCTTATCACACACTCCTATGTGAACGCCATCACACCTATCTATATCAATATAGTTAACAACTTCCTGCTTATGCTCATATAATTATATATCTTCAAACTGACATATAATACACTGAAATAATATTCAGGGATGCACTTCGGCTTAGTCCAAGTGATATTAACTTGTCATAACTATTATTTCTAACTAAATTCAATAAATTTAAAGCGTTTGTAATGAGTGAAATCGATTAAATTGGAATTTCAAGTAATTTAAATTCCATGTTCGGTGCATTTATTACTTTACCTCCCTCAAGTTCATTTTTTTAGTGTACTATAATTCTAATGCTGTCCCGTGACCCGACCTAGAATCGCGAGTTGGGACCTTTCGGATTTGTACTGTATTTGACTGTTACAGTCAATGTACTGTCATTCATCAAGTTTATAGGTACTTAGGTAGCACCATTCGTGTCGCCCTATTCACCCTCAAAGGTTTGAACAACAATGAACACAAACACAAATAACACTCAGTTATGTTTTCTCTTTTTTTGCTACACCATGGAGTGGTTCTCTATATCATGTAGGCGCTCACAATCGCACCAGGCTATACAATGAAAAAGAAAGAATAATATGGCTACATAAATCCGGATGATTAGACAGGATAGGAGGCAAAATAGGTCTTGTTTAATACAGGGCACTGTCTTTGTCGTCGACAGCCCCCCTCTTAGGCTGCTTCTCGGAAACGCGCTATGGGTTAGCACGCTGTATAAACGCCATTCCTTTACAAACGAAGAGGTCCCGCCAAGGCATAACATGATAACATACATACGGTACGACAGGAAGACGGGTTCTGACGCATTTGTTTTGAACCATCCTGGTTGCACGAGTTACGCCCACAACCTTCCGGCAACCTGTGATGTTTGTGACGATCGTCATATGAAATGCTCATAAAGTGGGTTCCGGTTAACGCGGAGCTAAAAACGTAGCGCAGAAGGCTTCACCGAAAACAGATACCAAGGCTGCATGCACGGAGCGTCACGTTAGTAGGAACATTTGATGACGTTACTCTGGGAATATTCACGCCGACCTCTTAACAGTAGCTCTGCTGAGCCCCTGTGAACGCCCTGCTGGGAGTTTGTCCTCTGCCCCATATAAGCGCGGAAAGTGCGCCGGGTCGGAGGGGGTGAGTGGAATGGGAGAGGAGTGGTGGGTGGAAGGAGCTGGTACGCGTTTGGGCCGTTTTAATACGGAGTATTCGTGGGTACGCAGTAATGCCCCGGAGGTGTGTTCACAGTCATAACGGACAGTGTTTTCAGAGTGAACACATAGCGCTTTGAATGTGAGCACAGATCGTTCTAAACGTTCCCTGACTACTGCACTAGTGTCCTGACTCAGAACACTGTGCGTCCAAGAGGTGTTCAACCATTGCCATATTCTTTATTAAAACCCTGTTAGAAGCGTTCTACATGTTACATTTTCAGCTTCTAGTGTACACTCCGGAGATGTGTTTAGCAATAAAACACTTCTCTGAACACTTTCTTGCCCCACTTTGAAATAATGTTCAAATTGTAAACATACTTATAGGAACTGGAGAAGCGTTTGGTTATCGAACGCATCGTTCAGAGTGTGTGTGGAGGATGGTAACCCCCCATTAAACATTCCAAAATATTCACTACATATGTCTTGACAATAATTATACGATGGCGGGTAGAGGACCCAGTACGCATAATATTAGCACGGAATGCCGTCTGTACATCCTATTACCGTATGCAGTATCGATATGTTTCACCGTGCCCCTTGGTCGTTAACGCGCCGTCCAGCCCCGTTGCACCTGCCCCTCACGAACTACTATTGATCGACTCGCTAACACGGCCTTGTCGGTCCCTTTATTACGATATTTCCCCTGATTTCCGATTCCATATTCTAATTTCGGTAGATCTTCGGAACATCTTTCCTTCCCTTTCTCGCCTAAGGTGTTACATACATAATTCACATCGTAAGGAAGATCATCTCAGTCACTTGTCGAAGGGATTATTGTTCCCTTGATCACGTGACTCTTGTACCCGCTAAAATGGTATTTCGATAAGCACATACTCTTCCGAACAATGCCGGTATTATTTTTACTGGATTTCTCGAAACCTATTGAGCCATTTTAATCGAGTCGTCAAAATTCGTAACGTGTTGGATTTAATGCACATAAATGCAGTTACCAATTAGCTAAACAATTGGTATTTTCGTTTTTGTGACGTAAACTGTAGTTCGGGGTAATATTTTTTATAAACAGTTTATGATTATATAGCACGAAACGTAATTCATTATTAGGGTAGAAGAATTGCAATAGCAAGTTATCAAAGATCTGATTGACCTGGATGCATGCGAAAAAATGCAGTGAGTATGTGTCTGTAAAAGCTATTCGTTTTTCTCTCGGATGTACTCTGGCGTTCTCATCTATCATTGCTATGCTGCGCTCGGAACTGCACGGATTCTGCAGAGCAGGTGCCTATGTGTGCTCGTGAACATGTCAGTGACGTTACACTCGGAGCATCCAGCGAAATAAATACGAAGGAGTATTATGCTAATGGAGAAGGTACGTTGCTATTGGAGCCTTTATGGAGTACCACATCTAGGTACACTTGCTGAAGTTACGTCCAGTATGTAGTACGGTACTTAACCGAGACGTTCTCGTATAGACCGTATCGTTTGTTCATGCACACTAATTCGCGCGAAAAACAAGTTATGATAAAGAATGATGGTGATGGTGAGGGTGATGATGGTGATGATAATAAATGATGGATGATTATGATTAATATTATTATTGATATTATTATTAATATCAATAATATTCTAATTTGTATTATTATTATTATTAGTATCGGCATCTCGAATCTAATTTCACCGACTTCAGCCTAAACTGATAAAACTGATACAGTAGGCTATGCTAAGTGCGGTTTACTGTATTGCTGCGATAGTTACTGCGTCGAAGGAAGTTGTAAGTTGTTACGGGGATGTTTCTCTAACTAATGCCCCGTCAGTAATTAGATCCTTTCAGTATTGAAAGCATTCGACAAAGAAGATGCCAAGACGAATTACCCAGGGGCATCGTATATGTTTATCTGTTCAAACTATACTTTCGCCAATTTTGTTTGCTGAATTACTCACTCACAACTGATAATTATGCAATGTTGGGTTTACCTTCCAGCAACCCCGGTCATGCCGGTTGTTGTGCTTCCACCAAGCATGAAACACAAACAAATTTAGGTCTTCCCGTCTCCAGAATAATTACTTCTTTTTTTTTATAGCGCAGCTAAAAAGGGAATCATTGACATACTATGTCGGGCGAAGCCGCTAATTGTTTACCAACTTCATTTTCCCGCCGTTAAACCCGGGGAGGTTTGCTAAAATGAACACAACAATATCCCAGCGAATAGGCCTAGCCTCCCTCCAGAGTAAAACCCAAATATTGACACACAAAATGCTTCGGATTCATTTCTCATTTTTCTTAGACAGATCAAGATATGGTTGAACAGATCTGAGTGAATCAGAGTCCGGGATGGGCTATATCCTCCACCATTCAGTTTATTGTTTGCTCGATTTATGCTTCTGTACTTAGAGGTTTCCGAGTTTAATAATGTTGGCAATAATTTGTTTTCTTTAGACTTCTTAGCGCAATTCTCGCGGGGTTTTACTGCCGGGGTTGTCATGCGTGAGACCCTCGGTTTTGTAAAAGTAAACAGCAATCACCGAGAATCAAGTATCCGTATGTATGACGGTTTGTTCCTTGGTGACGGCGAATAATTGAGCACAATGGCTTCAGTTCGTTCAGTCAAATGTTCTTGTTATGTAGGCATAATTCACTTGAGGTTATCTATAGTAGTAGCTCCTGTGATGTGTTCATATCGGTGTGTACGTGTGGATTTGTGAACTGTGGTTAGCGGATGTATTAGCAATTAATCACATTAATGAACAACCAAATACCAACATTGGATTGGCAGATTGGTGAATGAGGATCACCTACATAATTTTGGCGGAAATTGTAGACTCGAGATTTCATACTAAAAATAACTACAATGAAAACGTAAGTTCTATGGCGGCAGAAAGTCATCGAAATAAAATAGAGCATAGACTCGGTACAACACAGAACACTGCGTACCAATGCGGCCAAAATGAGGCATGCAGCGAACGAATTCTTTGGCATTATTTGGCCAAACATGGACTGAAATATTCATGACTTCTCGATCTTATCCTCTATGTTTATTCCCTCGATCTCAATTCAATCCACATCCCCATCTGTACCCCAAATCGTCGAACACGACCGCCACGATGCCACGTGCTCGTTATCAGGAGAGCTTTCCACCCAACCTGGGCAATGTTTACTCGAATGTATCGTCTCAAATCCCCCGTCGAATAATGGACGCTGCCGTTCGCATTACATCACCCCGAAATTTATTCATTCTAATGTTTATCTGGACTGATTATGCATTGATACGAATTTTGTACAATTGTTATACCGGCCATTATATATCGCTGGGTATGATCACGTCAACCGAATAGAGACTCAGATTCCGTGACGTCAACACTCAATATTTTGAGACGGAACACCATCTTTAACCAGACTGGGTAGATCATATTCCCAATAATGATCATGTGGTATACGGAACCGACGTTGGGCAAACTGCTAATGTTATTGACCGAAGGTTCTACCAATGAGTGTACCAACGGAGTCCTTGTCCAACGATTTCACCAATGAGTATACCAACGGATTCTTTGCACAACGATTTCACGAATGAGTGTACCAATGTATACTTTGCCCAACGATCTCACCAATGAGTGAACCAACAGAGTCCTTGCCCAACGATTCTACCAATGAGTATATCAACGGATTCCTTGCCCAACGATTATTATACCAATGAGTATACTAACGGAGTCCTTGTCCAACGATCTCACCAATGAGTGTACTAACGGAGTCCTTGCCCAACTTGCTTACGCTGAGGATTGGCAGAGAGATGAGCGCGGCACTCGATCAAAAATGGGGGCGCTCTACAACACTGAGAAAGAAAAAAAGCATGCGTAAATCGACTCACCTTTATGTGGCATATTGCTGATACTCTCTCCGTCCCGTATCAGTAGGAAGTAGAGCAGGAGTAATGCCTGGAATGAAATGAAGAAAGAGTAACTCGAATCCAGTAACCTTTTTCGTAGAATAACTGCACGACTGTGAACGAAACTTCGCAGACAGTAAAACTCAATATCCAAATTCAGCCAGTTTGACTATCAAATATAAACACTTCTCCGTGGGAATAGCAATGATACGCTGGTAATAATATAACTCCTCTCTTCACCGGTCCAATGTGTCATTATTGTAGTCCTATAGAACAAATCCTACCAACGTAGAAAGTCAGACCTATAAATCCGGATTGCAGAAATCGACATAACCCCTTGAAAAAATATTATCTCTTAAAAGCTGGACTTACACAAAGCCGTCTAATCCTCGGCCACAGCTTGGGATTTACGATAAATACCGATACTGTTATTTTAAATGACAGGTATTAACGGTGGCACTAGATTATTTCCTTCGATACGTCCGGTCCTGAACACCCTGTGCCAATTTCAAGTTTGCCAACAGATGCGCATGCGCACAGTTCGCAACGCTACTCGATCGACTTACCGGTTTGTATATGTTTCCTGACAGCAACATAAAGGACTTGGTGAGTAATACTTTCGATATAACAGTTGAGAATCCACTTGAGACTTTTAAAAGAGCGCGGGAATTGTAAGCTTGTATACACACTCCGAAACAGTGTTTAGCAATCGAACACTTGTCTAAACACTTGTTTGCCTCCAACCCGGTTTCTGTTTAGAACATGCCGGTTTAGATTATACACATTCCTATATAATGCTTGGTATGCAAACACAACTATGTGGTAAAAGTCTGCACATGCTCAGAATGTAAGTGTGTTGATTGATTTCGTGCTGGAGTCGAGGAAACAGCTGAAAATGTAGGTACATTGATAACGATCAAATATTGACAGTCCATTCACAGTCAATAGCGGGTATTATTAAGTCCTCATGTGACCAGCGACCATTTTGGATGTTATACAGCAGACGACTGGTTGACTTTATTGAGAACTCCTCAGCCTACCATGAGAATATGGCGGATATAACATAGGTGTATGAACATAATGTATATACAGGGCCTACATATATCAATATAACACATACTATCACTTACACACATATCGTACCACACCCACGCACACACACACACACACCTTTCCACCCCACTTCCCGAGGGATCCATTGTTATTTTATCTGTATTCGTGATCTTAACTCCAACTACTACAAAAGAAATAACAGCTCTCGAGAACTTCTAAGATATATCTAATGAACAGACTTGCGAGGACTGCAAATTCTTTTTGGCCTCAGATAAGATTGTAATGTCAGTGCAAACTGGCGTACACGAGCACACACACACACATGTATTATACCCGTGGGTATCGCTAGCAACTACCCCTTAAACATGCACATGAAACCTTATGCCCGCAACTGGGCTATAAATTATTCTCTAAGCACGGTTAAGTCATAACAGCGATGTGAAGTTCAGTACTTAACCCTTTGCCTACCACTCTTGGAAAATTTCCAACATTTCAGTCTCGATCGTTAGCCCTATACTGGCCGATGTATCATATAGCTACAGATGCTCTTGTCGTGCGACGAGTGGTTACGTGGGCACCGGGGCGTGACATCCGCCATTGAATGGTCAGCCATAGGAGCACCCTCAAGCGAGATACTGGCCATTGTCGTGCCTAAGCCCCGCCTGATAGGTAAAGAGTTAACTGTAATCGTTCAAACTTTTAATTTAGTGCAAAATCAGCGTCATTACTCTATAATCCCATTTTCCGATAGCGAACCACCCATATTCTCGCTGTCGCCGGAAACTTCCTGAAAATGAGGGCGTGCTTCCACTACTGATATCAGCGAAGCAGAAACAGAATCGGTGCATGGTTGGTGCCTCCTCAGGTGGAAAAGTACAATGTAGCGGCTCACGGGAATTAAGTCAAGCTCTATCGGGTACGATTGTCGGTCTAGACTAAGGGGATCGGCTTTACAGCAATCGAGGAAGTTGTTCGTGTAAATTTATGACAACAAACCGATCACTTTACATAACTGCCCGGACGAGGCAGACGTCACGTGACCAACTATCAAGGTGACGCGCGTGGCCTGAAAGTACAGGTTGGACAAGTGAAGTACCCTCACGCTGCACCATTGTTCTTGAACTTTGCATCACCACCGGCATGGGGAAAGGGTCTGTTCCAGCGATCAATGTAGGGTACTTATTGGCGGTAGTTATACAGGCACACTGCCAATGAGGTAGGAAACATTCCGTACGCGTACGCGCCCAGGCGTTCCAACGGGTTGAACACCTTCTGCGTACGCATATCGAATGTGAACATCGGGGCACTGAGTCGGAACACTGGACCTTCTGACTGTCCTGAGTGTGAAAATGCACATAGCGTTATAAGTGTGCAAATTAGTACACACTGCACTCTATACCAAACATGTTCAGCAATTGAACACATTCTAAGCACTTCTTTATCCTTATTTGAGCAACACAGAACCACCCAAACCTCACTCTCGCTACCTTCTAATGGACCCGTTCGTGGACGATTCCAGGTATAGGGTTGTATAAATTAGTGCACACTGTAAACAAAATGTGTGTTTAGCAATCAAACACTTTCCGGGAGACCTTTTCGTCTCTACTTCGGACATGTAAAGGGCAACTACATGCTCAGATAAACATGGGCCCTTCTTGTAGCTTGGACACATGAATGCATCCGTCCAAAACCGGGCTTTCATACGACGTTCCATTACAGATTCAGAGGAAAAATTTAGCCATGTGCATTTTGAAGATAGACGCTATTTACCATCATGCATTACCTCAAGTGGACTACCCAGCAAATGACCTTTGTTTTTCTTCAAAATGTGACATTGTTTTCCCGACAAAAAACATATTCTCTTCCCAAAACACTTGCTGTGGTGAGTTAATATGTTACGCAGTCTAGTTCGGAAAGACGCAGAAGAAAACTGGTAACTAGGAATATTGAGTTATCAAGCACAATAAAAACAATGGACTAATACACAAGAAATGGTAATGTTGTTCAGGTGTGACGTCGCAAATTATTGCGCAATCAGGTTCTCCGTCAAATGTTTGGTAATAGTGGTGATACTTAAAACGCTAATAACTCGACATATAGGAATATCGGATTGAGATGGGGTTTGGACCTCGTAAATTGGACCTGAAATTGAAATGCGACGATTTTTGGACGAAGTTGTATGACAGGTTTGGTAAAACACTGATTCTTACATGAAGAGTGCATTTCATCCTCAAAAATTCAACAGAAAACTAACACTAGTTTCGTAGCTCAGGCTAACAGAGTTAGTTTGGCTAGATCTGTAGATGGAGGGCAAGTGCCCGAATCAGTGTTCCGTGAAGTCATTGTAGTATATGTATTATGTATAAAGTGTTCAATATATCGAGGCAAATTGGTCATCGAATGAAGTACACGGTCGGCTGGCTAACTAGTCCTAGGCAAACAGTTGTTATATACTCGTCAAAAAAGAATGTCCTTAAAAGTACAAATTCTATTAGTTTCCGAGGTCAAGGTTTCTGAGCCGATTCCTCGATGGTCGGTTTAAAGTTTGTTTTGGGTAGGCCAACAGACCGGCCGAAGAACCGCCAACTACTTCCATCGGACAACAGCGCAGCTTCCTGGATTACGGTTATAGTTTGTCTGCTAAACTGCGCCGGGCACTTCCGATGCTACTTTATAATATTAATCATGATCAATGTTCTCTTGAATAAACCGATAGCAACTTTAAAGGGGCACTATCGTCCTCCTTTAACTGTCGGAAAAGCGACGGCGGCACTCGCGTGACGTCACGACGAAGAATTATCTCAGTGCATTTCGATATCGATACGGAAATTCTGTCCTATGATATGTCAATGCAGGAATACACGGTGTTCCCGTTAATCTCGCTGCAACTATCGGAGCAGCGACGGCGATTTATGCGTGACGTCATGACGAAGAATTGTTCCAGTGCATTTCGATATCGATGCCGTAATTCAGCCCTATGATCAGATGATATGTCAATACAGGGTTGTCTTCGATACACGATGTTCAGGTGTTCGCTTCAATGAACTGATAGCCACATTAAGAGGGAATATTGTCGTCTCGCTACAAGTGGCGAAGAAGTGACGGCGATGTTTGCGTGACGTCATCACGGAGAATTATCCCAGGGCATCTCGCTATTGCTACGGTAATTCAGCTTTATTATATATCAATGCAAGATTACCTCGGATACACAGTAGGGCAATGTCGTATGGTGACATGTTGCATTCAAACAACATCGTCCATCATCCTCCAAGGGCTGTGATGCGATGTTGTCTCTGAAGGCTGATGATTTTGTAATTTCATCAGAACTGAACTGGACGTGCCAAAGCACAATTCCATTCGATGATTTGCACGTATATATGGTGGATGGTGGTTAGACATATGTTGTAACATGACGTCATGCAAATGACTTCGTCCATCATTTAACAATTGGTTGGTGCCTCTTCAAGGGGGAAATTCAACATGTTCGGAATAAATTGGGATATTTCCTCACTGAGAAACTCCAGTTTATCCTAGACTGGGCGATATCAGCGATCCTACATCGAATAAGCTGATTTTTCAAAGACTGTCGCCACTTGTACCAGATGAATTGATGATTTTTCATTTGAATGCTGTGAGTCCAGGAAGCCACCGAAGACTCATCGAAGACCCATGGCCGTGCTGATCATGGATGAACACGGGCGATAATACACCTCATCTCTCCGTTTAGTGTTTGAATAATATCAAGGCAGTGGGAACCCTGGTGCGTACTAATCTCAATCACCCCCCC
>JAUOBX010460868.1:0-10343 GCA_032360705.1 Eupentacta quinquesemita
CTTTGCCGAAGTCGGATTTTGTTAGACTTTTTTCTGTTACTAAGCACATCTCAGAGAATTAGAAAACCATGAAAAACTTTTTGTTGGAATTTTGGGGGGGTTCGGGTATTTTTTCACCTAAATCGACCCGTCTACATAATATATAGCATCCAAGCATCGTCGTGTAATAGGCGTGTGGAAAGTTGTCGATGCACATATTGATGTTTTCGTGAATGACCAAATGAGCTATGCAACTCGTCGAGTCTGAGATTACGTTAATCCGCCCACTAAACTGGAATGGGTGAAAACACGTGATAAATGCTCTGTTTCTTTCTCAATAACTCGTGTTGGAGACGCTAACATAATGATCATGCAGCAAAAGCTACCGTGAAAGTAGCCATGATGGAGCCATTAATCCTTTTCTGTCAGAATATGACACTGCTGACTGATACTACTACTACTACCAGCAATACTACGTCTACTAGTAATAATGTTATTACCACTGATACTGCTTATCCGACAGCTACTGTCAATGCTACTACTACTACTATTACTACTGCTACTCATACAAGTACTATACTACTACTACTACAACTATTGTTACTACTACTACCACCAGGCCTATACTACTACTACTACTACTACTTCATTACTACTACTTCTACTATCATAACTACTACTGGAACTACTACTAATAGTAGTACTTCTACCACTGTTACTACAACAACTACTCATACTGTAACTACAATTACTGCTAGTCGTCTGCAAGTCGTCGTTCAAATTATGTCCTATTACCAGTGACGAATCCCAACTGGAGAAAAAATTCAATCTAAGCAGTGTTCAATTTCGAGGCAAAATTTCAAAGGAGCGAACAACCACTCGACCTAGCTTAAATAGAGAGATGAGAGCCTGGTATGCTGAAAGATTTCCATAAGGAGTTACCTGGGAGCGTCATGAACTATTTCTATCCGCGGACGTCCATTAATGTGTATACGGTAATTATGACAATGAATAGAATAAAATGAAAAACCGCAACTAATTACTCACTCATAACATGCATTGAAGAACTTTCTTGGGACCCTAGCGCAATTGTTCGTAGAAACATTCACCCGAATTGTATGTTTTACTATCCATTCAAATGTTCAGAGCCGTTCCGTTTATGTATTCGAATGTCTAACATCAGTTATTGCGTACGTTGATTATGACAATGAACAAAATAAAATGACAACCGGCACTAATCACTGATACTCTTAATATTCCTCAGAGACATTTGCTCCCAATATCAATCACAGTGCATCAGTGATGAGAATGTAGAAACAACCCCCCCTGTACTACTGCTACTACTACTACTACTACTACTACTACTACTACTACTACTACTACTATTAATACTACAACCACTACAAATGTTACAACTATTATCGCTGCTACTATTACTACTGCTACTATCCTTAATCATACAACTACTACTACAAGTATTGTTACTACTACTACTACTAATACTAATAATACTACTACTACTACTACTACCAGGCCCTTACTACTACCACTAGCTTATTACTACTACTTCTACTCATACTACTATTGGCACTACTACTAATAATACTACTGCTACTAGTACAACAACAACTACTAGTACTACTACCACTGTTACTACAACAGCTACTAATCAAGTCGTCGTTCAAACTATGTCCTATTACCAGTGAAGAATCCAAAGTAGAGAGAAAATTCAATCTGAGCAGTGTTCAGTTTCGAGGCAAAAAAAGGAGCGAACACCCACTCGACCTAGTTTAATTTAAGAGATAAGAGCCTGGTATGCTGAAAGATTCCCATAAGGAGTTACCTGAGAGCGCCCTTAAATAATTCTATCCGCTAAAGTCCAATAATGTGTATACGGTTCTTATGACAATGAATGAAATAAAATGAAAAACCGCTACTAAGTACTCACTCACAACATTCATTGAAGAACTTTCTTGGGACCATAGCGCAATTGTTCGTGGAAACATTCACCCGAATTGTGGGCTTTACAATCCATTCAAATGTTCGGAGCAGTTCCGTTTATGTATTCGTATGTCTAACATCAGTTATTGCGTATGCTAATTATGACAATGAACAAAATAACTTGACAACCGGCACTAATCATCGGTACTTTTAATATTCATCAGAGAGTGACATTTTTCTCGGAATATCAATCACAGTGCATCAGTGATGAGAATGTAGAAACAACCCTCCTGTTCGAATCAATGCCGGGCCCTAAATATTTTCAAGTTAAGACCTCTTGTGTTCTGTTGTTTCTTGGTTTTTTTTGTTTCCGAGCCTCAAGGAGGTAATCAGATGTCAATTTTTCATAGTTTATTTAGGTTTATACACGTGGGTCGTTTACTCGCCTGCAAATATCTGGTCTTTTCTATCCAATGACGTACAGTTGTTGCGGATGAAATACTACAGTAACTATGAGACAATATCTGCCATAAAAGATAGCGAAAAAATTAGATAGTCAGACTGATTGGTTAATCAATGTTTCCGTTTTGAAAGATGTGGTCATTAGCGACTGAATAGTTTGCACCTAACTGAGTCGACAAAGTATGAATGCATGGAAAATACGATTAGGGTCGTTGTCGAAATGTCATCTAGATTTGATCATAAGAAGTAACAAAGCATAAGAAAACGTGAATGCATTCTGTATATTGTAAATGAGTCAAATAACCTCATTGTTACTGTATGTTCATAGTAAATGAGTCGAATGTACTCGATCATTGTCTTTGTTTTAATAATGAATCGAATGTACTTATTGTTATCGAATGTATATTGTGAAAAGTCAAATGTACACAATGTTTTTGACTGTATATGGTGAATGAGTAGAATCAACCCCTCAGTATTGACTGTATAAGGTAATGAATTGAATGTACTCATTGTAATTGTCTGTATGATATGAAGGAGTCAAATGTACTAATTAGTACTGACTGTGTTTTTATGGTAATGAATCAAATGTACTCATATGATTGTCTCTATATTAGGAGTGCGTCAGATGTACTCATTGTCATTGTCTGCACATAGTTAATGAGTCAAATGTACTATTTGTTATTGACTGTATATAGTTAATAAGTCACATGTACTTGGTATCGTCTCTTTATTGTTAGTTAGTGAAATGTACTAATTATTATTAGTGCCTGTATATTAGGAATGAGTCAAATGCACCGGTACTCATCGTTAGTTTCTGTATATAGTTAAAAGTGATGTCGGTATTGTCTTTTCTTTGTAAATAGCTCAAATGTACTCACTGTTATCTGGTTATTGTATGTACATTGTGAATGAGTCAAATGTACTCATTGTTATTGTCTTTTCATTGTAAATGAATAAAATGCACTCAATTTTTTGGTCTGTTCATCGGGAATTAGTCAAATGTACTCTTTGGTATTGCCTGTATATTGAGAAAAGGTCAAATGTACTCATAGTTACTGTCAGTATATTGTGAATTAGTCTAATGTACTCATTTTTATTGCCTGTAAATTATTGATGAGTCGAATATACTCATTGTTATTGTCTGCACATAGTGAATGAGTCATATGTACTATTTGTTATTATTGACTTCATATCGTGAATCAGTTGAATGTACTCATTGTTATAGTATATGTATAATATATGTATATTGTAAATGAGTCGAATATATACATCGTCATTGCCTGTATATTGCAAATGAGTCAAGTGTACTCATTATCATTGTTCGTATATCGGAAATGAGTTGAATATACCCATTGCTCTCAATCTGATTATTGTGAATTAATCAAATGTATGCAACTCATTGATATTGACTGTATATGGTAAATTATTCAGATGTACTCATTGGTATTGTCTCGTATTTATAATGAGACGAATGTACTCATCGTCATGCAGTATATAATGAAAGAGTATAATGCAGTCAATGTTATTATTTGTACATTGCCAATGAGCCAAAATGTACTCATTACTAGTATGAGGGCAAAATAGAAATATCTTCCGCAAATATGCGTATTTATTAACGGCAGCCTACCGGGAAGAACATACTACTTACCTATCGTCCACCGTTCCACGAGACCGATCTGTAAATAACAGCCGTTTTGAGAGATAATACTTCAACTCCTGAAATCACTCCTACCAACACTTATTCATACACGACCAATGGACCGTGGTAAGAGGTCAGCTTGTGAGTAATGAAGCATATTATCTCCTAATGATAATAATAATAATAATGCATATTTATATAGCGCCTTTTGCCAAAAAGGATACAAAGCGCTCGTGCAACATGAATTGACTGAAATCGCAAGTGGTGTACAAATATGTCTTTAAATGTTTCTTGAACTGGTCGATGGAATGTATCCCCTTGTACACGATTTATGGCATAATTATAAACAATTATGTGAAGTAAAGTATGGTTGTGTATTTGCTGAATTGAGAAACATACCTCGTTGGTATATTCAGGACCGGTAGTTGATACTCCCCCGTACTGCTTCGGCGAGGTGTTCGGATTGTCTGTTAAATGATCAAACAATTCAACAATAATTTATTATAACACGTGTACAATTTGGGCATCTTCGACTACTTGATTCCAGACTACGACCTCCAGTGACCTGAGATGATATTCGGCCTTTCCGTGAACCTACGGGATCTATATGTACTCACCATGGGGAACATACCAACTGAAGTCTGAGCTCCGTTCATGCACACATGATTGATCGGTCGCATTAACAACACAACATTTTGGTTCCAAAAAGTCACTTATAACGATTCCCCCCCATTCTCTCCAAAAATGACTCCCAGTCTTAACCCAAAACAGTAGGGTTCCAGAAAACTATATTTTCATCTTGATCAGATCAAGCATCCTGTACTGTTCACGAAGTTTTCCGATTTTGACCTCTGCTGAGTGTTGACCTCAACTGACTCCTGATCTGACCAAAAAAATAGGGTCCATGAACATACCTACCAAGATGATGTTCATGCATCCAGGTTCACATGCCAAAATTAGCCAAAATATCAAATATGTAATTTTCCTCTCTGAAAGTTCAAAAAATGGCCTTTTGTACTCTTCATTAGCAAGTGACGAACCAAATTTAAACTTGATCAGGTAAAGCATTCATGGTTTATCGTGTCTACAATACTTTTGACCACTAGTGACCTCGGATTATTTTGATCTAGCAACGAATTTCGCGCAAAAATAAGCAACCGTGAATATAGCTGAAAAGGCAAACTGACTACACTGGTTCATCTGGCCTTGCAGTGTCGATGAGATAGCAATGCCAATGTGTATCTTTTAATTCTAGGTAACAATTTAATTGATCGATTCATCATGCAAACCTTTACATAGGCCATCAGTCAGAACAGATAACTATGAACACAACTTCCTAAGAGTGTCGAAATGCTCGGGTTGTTTTCAATGCAATTATGCTAATTTACCGAAATCTCTTAGGTTGTTAGGTATGTGAGTAACTAACTGAGTAACAAACTGGAGGGAATTTTAAATATTTTATTGATTCGCATAGATTCGATCATTCGAAAATTATCCATTGAATCCATGAAAAAGTTGACTATAATATTCCAAAATAAGAGTCAACATAGGAGCACCACCAGAAATGTGCAAAAGTTATATTCTACCATTACACTATCGAAGAACGCTGCCCTAATTACCCGAAATACTTCCTACAAATGTTGACATCATGCGCTGCTGCTCATCTCTAAACTATAGTGGGTAACAATTCGAAGAGACCAATTTAACCACCCGACGCGGGTGCAATAGAGTCGGTCTTATCTCATACTATCTGACACCTGTAACATAAATCATCTAGACTAGGACAACTATCAAGAATCAAGTAGAATAGCATGGAAGGAGTAAATATAGGCCTACTTAAAATCTAGAATCGCTTTCAATTGTAGTGTTACCATTTTCTCTCCTGCAAAGTGGGTGCACAACAACAACAACGAAGCATATTACGCCCACTGCAGTTATAACAACAGCTGCAAGACCAGCCGAAGATATGCATCTATCAGAAATATGCCTGTCATCAGTCGGATGTACGTCGTCTTCTGTAAAGTATCATAAAGATAACAATATCAATCACAACAAGAACGCAAATACGTGTAGTAATCCCTTACTGTGTTCACTTACTATCGACTCTGGTTTGGGAGTGTCTGCTTCAGAATTATATAATTAATAACCATCCGAAACCACCATAGAATGCTGTTGAGAACATTTAGTCAGTCAATGACAGTGAACAAATAATTATCCAAATGATTGTAAGTCGAATAAATATTTGACCTTTATGGCTGGTAGTTGCGGGCTTGCGGATTTATTTGCCGATTTCCTAGAAACGATATGAGCTTTCAAAATCATCATATTAGGCTGTATAGGTAAAGCGGACAGTTTCAGTTTGCCTATGAAGATCCGCACTGGCGGAAGGATTTTCTCACCATACCTTCTATAATATTAAGATATGCAGCAGTAAAGGAAATGAATTTAACATTCCGAGGGAAATGTCAAATGCTCATCTATGGGAAAAAAGTACTGGTGAAAATGCAAATAGTAATTAGTGGTTAGGGGCTTGATGATGCCACCCTGTTCTCTATAAGGTATAAGTTGTTTTGTGAGTTCCAATCAAGTAATAATGAAATTAAAAGCAATAACAGTAAAATTGAATGTTCGAGAAGTTGTCACGTTGAGGATGTTTATTGATGGGTTTGAATGGTTTGTGGTTTGTGTGTATGAATAGGGCCAGAGGTCCTAGTATTCAGCTTCAGACTGCTCGAGTCATCCACATGAACAACATAACAATGAAGTGTGAAATAATTTGCACTCCATCTGACAGGCTACTAGCCAGTTACATTATATGGGGGGTGCTTATGATTTATGTCAAATATTACTTGGGAGACTGGACTGAACGAACAGTGAACACAGCAATGGAGATCTCGTTAACTTGAGGGTAGGGCAAGCACTCCGAAGGAAATTAAGAATTTTAAAAGCACAAAACATCACTATATATTCCCATAGCTGTTTCCAACTCAGCTTGTGGTAGGAGTATCCAAGCAAGATAGTTTAATTGACGGTGTTTCGCCAACACAAGACGAATCTAGTCATCGCACGAAAAAAGCAAATAGGTCATATGACGTCAAACTAGTCAACCGGGAGTAGTTCACATGTGCGGATAAAACGTTCTATCGAAACTTCTCTCAACATCCAAGGTTAATTCGATATTGACCTCGAATGCATTCAAAACTTGATACATGCTCGCGTTTGTTATCATACTGACACGCTTTAGAAAGTTGTCTTCTCGTGACTTACGCCTCAAAATAGTGTTCGTTCCACCGAAGGTGTAACCAACACACCAATCTTGCGTTTGTGAGATGTATCACGATAAATAAAATAATGATTGAACGAACCAACAAACGAGCGAACGAACGAATCCAAATGGATACTTAAATAATTCGGAGGTATGAAAGAAAAGCGTACAAACCATCTAGAGACATCTTTATCATCCTCGCCCATCGGAGTTGAAATGGCAACTCTCCTTGAATCTTACATTGAAGTTGGATAATCTCCTTGCTTATATCACCAATGTAGTACGTCGATGTCAGAGTGACATCAAAAGTGTTGTCAAGGTTGGGTTTCGTCTGGGTTGTCCCAACTATCTTGCTCGTTCTCGAAACGCTCTCATCAACGAAGGACCATTCCAGGCGGACGGGTGGACGAATACCAAACACGCCACAGGCCAATGTTCCATTTCTTTTGGTGGGTATGACACAAGGCCCCTCCGGACTGCATCCTTGAACACTCATATATTTACTTTCGGGAATAACTGTAAAGGAAGTGTTTCAGGATTAACTAAAAATACCAATGGCACAGTAGCTCACCTGTTCATTTACAAGAGTGCAATGTACATGAATGGGTGAAGCGTCCCGCTCACATGATCCACCTGATTACTTAATGTAACATTAGTACTCAATGATAATGCCATGATTATTAAACTCAAACTGTAGAAGGAGGAACACTACACATATTTTTACAAAATGGCCCGAACGGCCCAACAGATGACCTTGGTCCTCAAATCCATGAACACTATCAATGTAGAATTGGTACTCAATAATGACCAACTTCGATGATTATTAGATTCAAACTCCAGGAGGAGAAGCATTCAATTTATATCGGCTCAAATGGCTCAAATGACCCACCAGAATACCTTGGACCTTATATCCCTGAACACCCTATATGTAGCATTGCTACTCAATCATAACGGCCAACTTCTATTGATTCAAACTCTAGGAGGAGAAGCGCCTGACATATTATCACAAAATGATCGAAATGACCCATCAAATGACCTTGGACTTCAAATCCCTGGAAAATGTGTATGTAGCATTGGCACCCAATAATAATGAACAACTTTCATGATCATCAGACTCTAGGACAAGAAACATTTCACAGATTTTCACAACAGGGCCTAAATTGTCCACCAGATGACCTTGAAACTTTGATTGTTTAACATCCAAAATAAATAGATAGATAGACATTCATGATTACAATATCTCACCTGGACATATGGCTGGGGTTAATTTAAAAAAATGAGTTCTATAAAGGCAACATCAAAAGTGATAATCATCCCTCCTACAGTAACCCCACTTTTGGAAATATATAATATAAGAACAGTTGAATTATTAGAGCTTCCGTGCTGCCCTATCCTGATTTGTCAGCGGAAATAGCGATGTATTCGTCTAATCTTACTAACACACGAACCACACAAGCTGCCATATCAAGAGGTATAATAAGGTATGAGCAGCACACGAAATTTTTAATCGCCTATCAACACTGATATTGAGTAACACCAAAATACGTTCTGTATATATGTTACACTAAATGTACAGGTGTTCTTGAACAGAACACTATGATGCGTCCAGATATACAGCAAGGAAAACAATGATGCGTTCCTTTATACACCATGAGGAACACTAAGATGGGTTCTATGTCAGTATATTCACGTTGTTATAATATGTCCGACGGGGGGAAATGTCCCCAAACTGACCCAATTACTTCCCAACCCTCCCTAAAAACGGCACCCTCCGATACCAACACCAAACTCTCGAACAAGCAAATACAGAGTGGGTGGGAAGCTAGTTGTGGCTAGAAAGTGACGCTGCCTGACGCGCCAAACCATAGCTAGGACATGTCGAGCCTCAACGAGCATACCTGTTTCGCGCCAAAAAGGAGCATCGGGCAAAAAATCGCCAAAAGTGTGTTAGATGCCGCCAGAACACTATAAAAATCTGCTTCATAGCCCGGGCACAACTTACGAAAAGGCACGCATAATCTTCCCCCGAAAATACTCCACTAATGAAACTCAAACCAGACAACTAGTCCTTCTACCAACTCTCCTAGGGCCAAAATACACTGAAACAACCAGCTTTGGACCGGAACTTCACTGACTCTCCACAAAAGCTTATCTCAACTAACACAACTCGGAAACATCACACCAGCCAACAGTATAGGATGTACAGACAGCTCCATGTATAGCCAACTGACTTTAGGCAAATACGAACACAAGGGGACCATTTCCCCCTCACCAGTAGCCTGTGGAGGCCTGCTTGAAGTGTTTTAAATACATTCGTTCCTATGATTTATTATTGAACATCTAATTGTCCAGATTACAGCAGAACAGTCACTCACTTAATCACTCACTCGCTTTTAGCACACACATTATAGTAGGGTCATTTTTGGAGGTCCCGTGACCATTTTGAGGATACCAAAATTTCTCAGTTGATCTAGGGAGAATAAACGATTTTAAAGAGATTGAGCTCCCATACACCTCCCCAAAATGATGGGAAAGTTGCTAAATTTGCCGTTTTTCAAAATGGCCGCCGTTACTATTTTGAAAAACCAGTAAAGTTGCATTTCTTGAACCAGATGACCAAAAATGATAAAGTAAATGTCAATTCTTACATTTTCCGACATCAGGAACATGATGGAATGGAATATTTTGAGATATGGGTACAGCTTTACCTTCAAATCCAAGATGGCGGCCGACGCCATCTTGAAAATAATGATACGA
Organism: Eupentacta quinquesemita; assembly: GCA_032360705.1. NCBI lineage: Eukaryota > Metazoa > Echinodermata > Holothuroidea > Dendrochirotida > Sclerodactylidae > Eupentacta > Eupentacta quinquesemita. The sequence continues at coordinate 10,044 of JAUOBX010460868.1, forward strand.
AGTAGTTCCTGGAACAAAATGGCTCAATATGGCTGATGATACTCCAATTTCCATTTTTGGTGGCATCATAGACTCAGAGAAAGGATACTTTTCATGTTCTGAAGTTATTTCCGATCCCCACATCCAAGATGGCCGCCGACGCCATCTTGAAAAACTCGATATGTCCTATTTCCTTGAACAAATGGTCACAAACGGCAACAAAGTGGTGAGTTATGTTATTATAAGATCAGGAACATGATGATATGAGAATTGTATCGCATTAGGGTCACTCTGACCTTCAAACTTCACATGATTACGGCC
>JAUOBX010460979.1:0-10343 GCA_032360705.1 Eupentacta quinquesemita
TTTATGTTTGTACCATTAAAATATATTTAGTTTAGACCTTGTGTGGGAATAACTTAACTCCCCTGTGCTTGTTACTTGTTGAAATGTCACATCTACACTCCTCTGGAATAGTGCAATATAATATAACGTATAAGATCAATTCTACCCTGTATGGCAGTATTTGTATGTTGGAGCATTGTTCCTATTGTTGGGTTCCTAAATTTACCCCCGAATTGCAACTGCCGATTACAAAATATCCCTTCCCTTCTGAATACTAATATGTTCACTTTGAGTTACTCGATACATTGCTTTCTCTATATTTCTATATATATATTAGCAATCTAAGAACTATATAGATATATAATAACAATCTAACATTTGGCCCCGATCCTCTCAATTTCCTCCTAACAAAGCCTAAGAGATGAGATTAGTTTTGGCCTAATATAGGTTTTAGGGTAGTCTTGATCATTGAGTCTGTCCCTCATTATCACAGTCCATATTGACAAGGGGTTCTGCATTGAACTTCTCTGGTAATACGGTATCGTGCCATTTTTTCGAAAGCAGATTCACTTACTTCTCAACAATGGAGAATTAAACATTGATTAGTAATGACGGGTGTCCCTCGTATAAAAAACACTGCGGGTCTTTGTACCCCGAGACATTTGAGCAAACCAACGACATATTTCCGCATGCAAGTGAAACGTGACCTGTATATTCCCCTGGTGAGATGTTGAACTACACCCCCCCCGTGTGTTTGACAAGCTCGACACAGTAGGCATCTCCATAGCCGTCGAGGGCAGGTATTATCCGTCCAGGATAACCTCGACAAGGAGAGCGTGATTCAAGTCTGCCCGTTCCAAAATTAAATCCGTATTGGGCAACACAAACCCATTTTCAACGATTTTCGCGTTAAATGAAGTTATTCGAAAAATTATACGAATCTTGAACTCTGTTTTCTCGGTTGTGTTGCGTCCGAATAGCTCCCCATTTGACGGCGAGAGACATTTCTTAGCCTCAGGGATCTTGTCCTCAGTTAGTAAAGTCGTCTGTGAGGTCCGGCCCTTGGTGGTCACTCTCTCCGAAGATGCCCCAGATATCGGCTGTTCTGCGTGGAATATGTCTTCGTGGAGGTATCTTTGTGTATCGTACTGTGCTTTGTGTAGCGATTTTTTTTAAGCCTTCGTTTCGAACGGGGTTGTCCAATGGGTTCTCCCAATGGCCCCTTATCTTTATGCACTTGAATGGAACATTTATGACCGTCTCTGACTATAGCTTGCATACCCTGCAAAATATTCTGTGCAGTTATGGTGGTTCGATTCTCCACCTGTCTTCGGATGCTCTATCCCTACAAACCTGTCTGTGCAAACGTAGAATTCTTCGCAAATGAGGTTTCAACGCCCACGGGATATGGATGCCAAGTGATGTTACATGTCAGCCCACACCTGTGATCGACCCTGTCGTTGTTGAGTTTGTTGTAGTAATGACAGTAATAGCCGGAACCATAGAAAGGCGCAATCTGTGACAGCAAGTGGAAATGTTCAACGTGATGGGACAGGAATTTTTGCATACCCCTGCTCAAGTGCGGGTCTTGGGACGAATTCCCTAAATACTTCTGGAAGGCATTCACCTCGGGATGTCCCCTCTGCTACGCCCGCGTCAGCTTGCAGTTTTCTAGCCATTCGCCGTTCTGCACGAGCTAAAGATTGTTTCTCCGGAAACTCCGCAGGTAACCTCTCAGACGCCCCGATGCGTGTCGGTCATCGTTCCTCTTTTCCTACGCGATTCAGCGCACAATTCAATGCTCGCTCATCTTCCAACGCCCGCGGGATTTATTTCCCAAAATCATCATTGCAACCATCACGATTAACCCACTCTTTGCCGAACTCGCTCCGACAATTCCCACGTCTCCGACAAACGTTACAGGACAGCTCACACCTGTGATCGATCCTATCGTTGTACAGTTTGTTGTGGTAACGACAGTAATGGCCGAAACCATTGGAAAGCGCAAGCCGTGTCGGCAAGTGGAAATGTTTATCGTGATAGAACCCTGAATATTTGAATATGGGGCCCTATCATACATGACTAAGGGACTTCGGAGCGATGAAAGCACGATCACTCCCAACCAGACTCCCCATCAAATCATCCTCAAGCATCCTCAAGTCCGATGTACGTAGTGCCTCCCATCACACAGTTGTGGTAATGTTCGTGGATTTAACGTTAGGGACTGATATGGTGGTCAACAGTAACCGCCTCGCATCTCCATTTCTGCCTAAGAAACCCTGATGATATGATGACGATAAATTATGTCACAAGGATCGACGGCTCTGGCTAGCTGCAGGCACACACCCTAGCACCCGATGACACGTATATACACCGCCTCCTCGGTCCCGAGGAGCAGTTGATCCTCCTCGTCCTCCTGTTGACCAAGGGCTGGACCCATGTGCGAGCTCCGGGGTCGAAAACTTGGCCCGCTTCTCTCAGTCCTCACTATATGACATTGTGAATAGTAGAAACTCGGCAGCTGTAGCGGCTGTTGTGTCATTCTTATTCCTTTCGATCTCTTGCACTTTGTTGTACTGTCCTGGTAGTTGGTTCAAACCACCGGGGGACATGTGCCCATGTTATCCGTTCCCATTGAACACCTCTCGCACCATTCTTCGCAGTTTTCCTCTTCTCTCTAATCTTCATGTTACTCTTTATGCAAGATACAAAGCAATGAGTTAGCCCTTCCTCTGGCCTTAACAATTAATCATGGCACCGGTAGTAACATTGGAAATATTGGTCACCAAATATAATCTTAGCACAACCTATATATTTAGTAATGAGTTCACAATCTGGACCCAAAGGCTGATGATTAGTCAGAGAGCGTGCTTGTTTCACAGAAAACGTGATCATATCTGATCGAAGGTCCTCCTCAATATTTCTCTCATATACGTGTACACTACCATCCCCGTGATGGATGTGTTGGTCATATCTAGCGGCTTGACCAGTGATATTCCTAAAGTAGTCGTAAACGATAGGCCTGTCGCTTGCAGCTTCCCCTGGATCTTCAGAGAAATTGGCTGTTAACTTTCTCGCTTTCTCTAGGCGTCGAAATTGTCTTCGTCCGCCTCTTGCCTTTCTGGTCTTTAAATAATCCGTTATCTCTTCACTTACAATGTTTCTCTTGAATCTTTCCTCGCAACGCTTCCTAATATTGAGGTCTGCAAGGAAACGCATTTCGTAACTATACATATTGGACGTAATCGTACGTGCGATCGGACGAAATGAAAGAGTCGAATGGAAATCTAAGAAGCGGACCCAAGGCAATACTGTGGTTGCAACGCAGGAATTGCACGTATGTAATTTTCCTGTGCTTGGGCTTTTCTTGGTTTCCTTCGCTCCTTCATACAAGAATCAATCTGTACCATTTACCCAGGCTTGTATTCCGCGCTCATGTGGTTTGATGCGTAGTTTTTTGACAGAGCTACATGGTCGCTATGTGGGAAGGTAGGGCAATGTATCTGCCCCCTCGTAGAACCCAGTGCATCATGCCCTGCCCGCCTTGTTCTTTTGTTCCAGTCTTCCTTCAACTCAAAATCAACGCCCCAGTTCGAGATTTAGCCCCGATCCTCTCAATTCCCACCTAACAAAACCTATGAGATGATTACATTTGGCCCGACAAAGCTGCATAGACGCTATGAGGAAATGTGTAAGGGTGGGGCAATGGATCTGCCCCGTCGAGAACACATTTGACCTATACATGGAGAGGATGAATGAGAATTAATGCGTCATGAAAGAATGTTCCAGCTATATCATGTTACAGCCATCGATGTTAGCGACAATGGATTGGTTACATCGGCCTTCGCTGATGGTGGCAGTTAGTGGTTTATAGCTGGCCTCATCAACTCCCTCCCTCAACAGTGATACATTCAGCGGCAGTTCATAAGTTGACTCCCTCCCCTTGACAGCAAGTGGAAATGTTCATCGTGATGGGGCAGGAATATTTGCATACCCTGCTCGAGTGCGGGCCCTTATATAGGACCAATGGAGCGATGATACCAACACGATCACTTGGAACAGATTCCCTGGATACTTCTGAAAAGCATTCACCCCAAGATGCCACATTTTCCCTCCGCTACGCCCGCGTCAGCTTGCATTTTTCTAGCCATTCGCCGTTCTGCGCGATCTAAAGATTGTTTCTCCGGAAACTTCTCAGGTAACCTCTTGGACGTCCCGATGCGTGTCGCTCATCGTTCCTCGTTTTCCACGCGATTCGGCGCACAAATCAATGCTCGTTCATCTTCCCACGCCAACGGGATTTAGTTCTCAAAATTCCCATTGCAACCGCCAAAATGAACCCACTCTTTGCCAAACTCGCTCTGACGATTTCCACTCCGACAAACGTTACATGACAGCTCACACCTGTGATCGACCCTGTCGTTGCAGAGTTTGTTGTGGTAATGACAGTAATAGCCGGAACCATAGAAAGGAGCAAGCTGTGACAGCAAGTGGAAATGTTCATCGTGATGAAACCCTGGATATTCGCATATGGGGCCCTATCATACATGACTAAGGGAATTCGGGGCGATGAAAGCACGGTCATTTTCAACCAGACTCCTCATAAATTCATCCTCAAGCACAGCGTTCAAGTCCGATATACGTAGTGCCTCCCATCACAGTTGTGGTAATTTTTGTTGAATTAACGTTAGGGACTGATATGGTGGTCAACCGAGTAAACGACCCGCATCTTAATCCCTGCCTTCTCCGTATTGGGCAATAAATTGCTAGTTTAAGAAGCCCTCGTCGTTACTCGTTGAATTAACGTTGGGGACTGATATGGTGGTCAACCGCCTCGCGCTACACTGATCAATGTGAATATTTTCGTCAAGAGGAGAGGCACCGCTACCCAATCCAGGAGCGACCAGGTTGCGGGTGCCTCCTCTTCTCTTGACGAAAATATTCACATTGATCAGTGTGGCGTGTAGATCCCTGCAAACGCACACACACACACAAACAAATATATATATATATATATATATGTTATACCCATCACCATGAATTAAACATTAGTCTCTTGTATAGAGATGCATTGTCTTTCAATACTCTGAATACTCCATTGAATTAAGACCAAGCGTCGCTACGTGGTAATTGCAACTTGGTTTCGACTATTATGAGTCATGAACTCCTCCTCAAAGGAAGGTCCAATGAACGTAGTGCACCTGCACCACACATGGAGAACCGTTCCACCTGTGTTGTCATAATGCACCAATCATGCTGAATTTGCGAGGGGGGTCAACCTCGCAACCATAACATAGCTCGCTACAGGCATCGCCAACCTTTGCCCATAGTCTAATGACGGTAAACTCCATAGCAACCATTATTACCCTATTTTCGGCGCTCTGCACCTCATCGATAAGAAGGGCATTGTCTTCAAACGGTCGTTTTGCACTTGTGACCTCCCACCTGCACCGGTGGCGGAACGAGGGGTCGACCAAAGTGCATAGGCGTTTCAACCTCGTCCTCTGAGTCTCATATTACGATCGCCCCATCCTCAGAGTCCAAGACCCATATCACGTCATTCCAGAGGAAATACGTGGAAGATTGACGTAGAATTAGCATTTTAATTGATTAATTTGTGCATATAAACTTGGAATCGTGCAGACCATTGCTTCGTTGACACGCTAATGCCCTTCGGTGTAGGGTAAGCCTTGCCGTACTGTTTGTAGCGCTTGTGCTCTCTCAGGCTGACGTAGAACACCCCTTCGTAAAGAGACGTGGAGAGAACTTTAAAAAGGTTTGGGTTCTTCGTTGAAGCTTGATATTCTTTGCTCCGGTTCCAGATGATAGGAGAGTAATTCTGTATCACTGACATTATTTTCAGCGCCTCGAACAGCTCGGGAAATGTTAGGGATCTGCCCCGTCGAGAACACATTTGACCTATACATGGAGAGGATGAATGAGAATTAATGCGTCATGAAAGAATGTTCCAGCTATATCATGTTACAGCCATCGATGTTAGCGACAATGGATTGGTTACATCGGCCTTCGCTGATGGTGGCAGTTAGTGGTTTATAGCTGGCCTCATCAACTCCCTCCCTCAACAGTGATACATTCAGCGGCAGTTCATAAGTTGACTCCCTCCCCTTGACAGCAAGTGGAAATGTTCATCGTGATGGGGCAGGAATATTTGCATACCCTGCTCGAGTGCGGGCCCTTATATAGGACCAATGGAGCGATGATACCAACACGATCACTTGGAACAGATTCCCTGGATACTTCTGAAAAGCATTCACCCCAAGATGCCACATTTTCCCTCCGCTACGCCCGCGTCAGCTTGCATTTTTCTAGCCATTCGCCGTTCTGCGCGATCTAAAGATTGTTTCTCCGGAAACTTCTCAGGTAACCTCTTGGACGTCCCGATGCGTGTCGCTCATCGTTCCTCGTTTTCCACGCGATTCGGCGCACAAATCAATGCTCGTTCATCTTCCCACGCCAACGGGATTTAGTTCTCAAAATTCCCATTGCAACCGCCAAAATGAACCCACTCTTTGCCAAACTCGCTCTGACGATTTCCACTCCGACAAACGTTACATGACAGCTCACACCTGTGATCGACCCTGTCGTTGCAGAGTTTGTTGTGGTAATGACAGTAATAGCCGGAACCATAGGAAGGCGGAGGCTGTGTCAGCAAGTGAAAATGTTAATCGTAATGAAACAGGAATATTTGCGGACAGGCTCTTATACTGGACCAAGAGACTACGAAGCGAAGAATAGATGAAGACACGATCACTTGGAACCACTTCCCTAAATACTTCTGGGAGGCATCCACCTCAGAAATGCCATTTCCCCCTCCGCTACGGCCGCATCGGCATGCAACTCCAAATCCAGTTGGATAGCCCTTCCTTCCTCAATCTGCGCTAATTTAGGATTATTTTCACGGACTGAGTACCAGTAAAATATTTCGATCGCTCCCACCGCAAGGCATCAAGTGAATTACGGTTCTACGGGGTTCGTCAGTTATTCTTCATTAAATTGTGAAACTTCTCTATTGCAGCCATGATTTTGGCAAAATTTAGATCGCGACGCCCAGCCGAAGGGAGGGAAATGGGCGTGTCTATCTGAATGAGTGATAATCCTGACCATGTCAGGGGGATAAAATTGATCAGGACAACGCGATCATTGAGAAATTTAAATTATATTTGTTGACATATTCTCCCGCGATGAGTTTAATTGTGTATAATTACTGAGGCTGATGTTCTCATCTTTCTCGTCGTTGCTATAAGCCTCGTTGAGTCTCTTCTGCACCCCTTGACCTTTTTTCGTCGCTGCTGTCGACGGTGGGTGGCCCAGAGGACGTTCCGTTGAATGTGAAGGGTCCATAATTGATGGTGATACCCTATTCGTTTTCAATTGGCATAGAAGTTCCGACATCGGCACTGACCACTGCGGCATCAACATGGGCTGTTGAATTTGCGTTGGTACGCGACGGTGAAGCCTCGGCGGGAAACATATATGGCGTCTAAGCTGCAGCGCCGTCCATACCTGTCGCTTGGGTGAAGGTGTCTGTCCCCTATCAAGGAGGCATAGAGGGCTCTAATCCGGAAAGGGCAACTTTCCACTGATACCAATCAGTGAATGATCTCCTCCTGGCTAGCGCTGGAGTCAGGCGACCCCGAACGAACCCAGTCTATGGTAGCTTCATCTGTATTGCTATCCACCATTAGATCGACGATTTCCATCCGGCTAGTGTCCCAGCCCGTAACGATTCTTCAGCTACATCGGTGAGAATGCTGTTAATTATATTTACCCCACCCTCCTCTTCCTCTGGAGGCATGGTCGATACACCATCTTCAGGAATTGTACGCTTGATATATAGATGTATCTGGTTGTGGTGCAGCCGAAAGCCGCAGTTGTCAGCCTGTACGTTTCCCTGGTTTCGTAGTACATTTAAAAAGTTTCTTGCAGAATTTCAATTTATTCCTTCGCAGCTCTCTTGGGTCTATATCGAAGCAGTGATAGCACTTACTAGATAGGGAAATAATCCCCTTCCTCTTACACTCAAGTTCAAATAGACCAAACGTTCACTAATCATACTGCCTATATGTTCTATATAAGTGTCTGACCGAGAAAAAACAGGTATGCTTCTCGTACGTGGATCGCATATGGGGTTTGATCTATTGGAGCAGTTTGGCGGAAATAGCAAGATAAGCCGAATCCGTGGCCATTTCGCAATACTCCGTGCCGATGAATTTTTGCATGTAGTCCTGAAAAATTCCAACATTCGCAGTTTGACGTGTTTATGGACAAAATATCAGGAGATATTTATATATATATATATACATATAACTTGAAGATTAGCTTTTCACGATCAACTTCGTATATATCAGTTGTAAATTGGGTTGGGCCATTGGAAAATAGGTCATTTACAAAACACTGTCGTCGCTGCAAATTGTTACGTCAAGGTGTGTCTCTTTGTTGCAGACGGTTTTGCCGTATGCGGAGTTACCGAATAAATCCATAGTTATCAGCAATGATGCTTCCGGCTGGGCCTTTACGGGCATTACACACCTCTTCACTGAAGCTCTTAAATGCAGCATTTGGGATAAATTGAGTGACTTATGGACTTTGGTAACGACTAAACCGTGCTCCGAGTATGATCTGGGAAGTGGAGTGGCGATTATAATCTTCTCCTTGCGGGAACTTCCGATCAACGTTCGGCGCGGTTGCTTCTGTAGACCACGATCATCTGGCGAACTTACCCATTTTCCATCCGATATCATCGACCCTGATTCAAACAAAACGTATACATATCTTGTACTCTGTTGTCACGATTATGATGTGTACGGATGGCTCCCCAATTTTCTCGGTAGACGGTTGTCAAGGTAGGGTCCTCCCCGATGGAATCGCGAACCTCGTCAGGGAAGGTGGTAGGATCATTCTCCACGAGAGGGACCGGTCATATATATATATATTGTTTTGAATTGTGACACAGGTTTCTTGATTTTAGCGTCGGCAAGAAATTTCTCTTTCAACTTCTTGGCTTTTGCTAACCAACTCGACCCGTTCCAATACAGAAATAGGAATAAAAATAATCACGCTAGAAACTCCGCCTTCAGCCTCATGGCTTTCTCGAGGCACCGTTCTTCAGGTTATTGCTTCCTCTCTATTTTTGAATTGTGACACAGGTTTCTTGATTTTAGCGTCGGCTAGGAATTTCTCTTTCCAACTTCTTGGCTTTTGCTAACCAACTCGACCCGTTCCAATACAGAAATAGGAATTTCTTCATCCTCCCCGGGGAACGTGATGATATGATTGGTATATCTATTTTTGGTGTGGACACACATGAATACTGATGAACAGGGCATTCAAAAGTGAATGACGTACCTACGGGGATCGTCGAGAATTCTCCATGAGTTTGTGTAACTTGCCGTCGTTGCTGTAAGCATCGTTATAGGTCCCTCCTCCACCCTTTGGCCTTTTTTCGTCGCTGCCGTCGTCGGCGGAATTAGGCCCCGTCCCTGTGGAGTGTTCATAGTTGATGTCAGATGCTGTTTTCAATTGACATCGACAACGACCACTGCGGCATCATCGTGGACTGTTGATTCAGCGCCGAGACCGCAAACGCCGACCATACCTGACGGGTGCAGGTGCCTGTCCCCTATCGAGGGGCATAGTGGGCTCTAATCCGGAAACGTCACTTTCTACTGATACCAATCGGTGAATGATCTCCTCCTGGCTAGCGCTGAAGTCACGCGACCCCGAACGAGCACAGTCTATGGGTAGCTTTATCCGTAATACCATCCACTATTAGATCAACGATTTCCCTCTGGCTAGTGCTGGAAACCGGTGGCCCAGCCCGTAACCATTCTTCAGCTACATCTCGAAAACAGTATAGCAGATGAATATCATCGGAAAGTCTTATACAGGGGAGGGGTTATCCAAATTTGAACGGTCAATGTTGTTTACTTTTCTATTCAATTATGTAATTCATCCCATTTGTTAGTCGGAACATTCGGGAACCCCACCTGAAAACTGAGAAGGTATGTCACTTTTCGAGGAAACCATATATTTTGAAGTTGGAATCGGTGAGAATGCTGTTAATCATATAAACCCCACCAGAAGCAGCCGTGGAATTGGTAAAGCTGTACGGTCAGCTCCGTCACTATAATAACCATCCACCGGCAACCGGCGCTCCCCTAGCCTAACCTCCCTCCCGTTAAAATTGTGCTGGATATGTACCTTCCTCTGTCTCGCCTCCCACTCCGACCACCTCACTGCGGCGACTTGCATACTATTCGTAAATACATACCCGCCTGAACCCCGTTCCCGCCCTACGCCTTAATATTACCCCAGTCGGCATGTCCTGCATTATGGCCCACATA
>JAUOBX010461090.1:0-10343 GCA_032360705.1 Eupentacta quinquesemita
ACGCGGATGCCTAATTCTCACAATCCACCTACGTTATAGTCACTGGAATGCATCTGTTTATATGTTTGCCTGGAGAGGTGTGATTGTTACGCGAGATCAAGAAAAAAACAGACCAACACGTACATCAATACGTTGACAGCGTTGTATTGAACCTATAATACAGTACAACTTCCCTCGAATCATGTGAATCACTCGAAGGAAACACTCAGGAGGTTTAAACAACATTCGACAGTGCATGAGCTGGAACCAAACATTAAAAGGATAAGCTAAGAGAAAGGGAAGCAGAATTGGCGTAGCGTGTCATGTGATGGACAACACAATGTGTTTTTCAGCCGTCAATATTCGATGTATGTATGTGCATATTTTCTCCTATGTTCTCGGGTGACAGCGCGCGCATATCTGTAAAGCGCTTTGAGCACGACGTGGGACGGTGCTATATAAGCAAGTATATATTATAATAAGACAGGAACGTAGATGGAAGTGCGGCTTCGCAGTTTCCTGTTTCAAATACACAATCGAGCTCCTCACACCACCTTGCAATCATATCTCTACTTTACTGTCACCAGCCTCTCTCAGATTACAGGATCACTGAGACCCGTCCACACGACTATGCGCATGCCGCTCAATGATCAATTATTGTTTTATAGTGAGTCTGGGCTGTCTCAATTGTTAGCGGATGTTGCGAATAATTACAGTTTCACAAGGAAGGGTTCGAATTACTAATGTCTGTTTGAGTATTGCGTATCTTCGTGCATTCCTAGGCATGGATAGGAATCCCACCTAACGCTTGATAACGGTAATGCCATGTTAGACCACTCCTAATATCCTACAGCTAGTCATCCATGACGAATAAATGCAAACCTGAATGGGGTGAGTTATTTTCTATACCTATGATGAATTAAAGCCGAATCACCGCTGCAGAAATTGATCAGCGTGAAAAGAAGGACGAGCATCCCTACCGGCAGGTGTTTCTCTGATGTCATCATTCAATACCATGTACACATTGGGAATGCATTTGCATATCAAACGGATGTTTTTTACCCTGGCAAAGTTATCGGTTCCGCAAAACAACAGAGATCGTTTTCTGGGGCAATCTGAACCAAGGGGCGGCTAAGTAATCCTGGAGATGACACAAGCGCTTGAGAAGTTAGTTGTCCTGGAGGAAATCATTTCATATACAATGTGTTATTATACAAGTGAAGTCCCGATTATTACATGGTGCGATTGACTGTTCCGAAACCATCAAGAGACTACATAACATCTACAGACTTATATACATCTGTACACTATCTGACGTAACGATAACAATTATATTCCAACACGTAACAATGGCGTGAATTATTGTTTTCAGACTGGTCTAACTATCTGACACCGACAGCCTCTATAGTCAACTTCTCAGAAGGAATATATAGGAGGAATATCATATCATGGCGATTCATGAGTTCAGACATCCATGGCGCTACTAGCATCACTAGACATAGTATGTTAGATCACCTCAATTAATCTCTTATCAGCAATCGTTGAGACTGTATCACACATCGTTGGGCCAATCTTCACTCCTTCCACAGTTGATTAGGCAAGCAAGATATTAGGTAAGATTACGGTCTATATTGTTGCAGCAGTATGTGTTACCATTCGATGATGAACATGATAATGTAGTGTTGTCCTGTTTCTTTCCTAATCATGAATATATATCTCAATGGGTCATTGTTAATGATTTTTGGCATTGGATGAAATGATAAATATTCGAAATAAATATTCGAAATAATTTCAAGACAGAGTATATATCCATCACGGATTGGACTTATTAGAGTTGTTTCTGTTCGTTGTGGTTTGTGCTGCTATATGGCCGAGTTACCTAATGACGAGTTTTTCTGTAACGAGAGGAATATATCGCGCGAGGTAGGGCTGTTATTATAACTATTATACAGTCAAGACAAATCGACAACGGGCGACGCCACCACTCTTTAAATAAATTGCATGGAGGACCCAACAACAGCAAATGCCGTGGATGACCACTGTTAACGATTTTTGGCGGGAACGGTAAATCCATGCCAGGTCGTCTGATCTTGGGCAGAGGACTAGGGTCCGAACTATCGATTTTGCGAGATTACCATACAAACAACAGTTCATAACAATGTAACAAGATCTACTGAGCTCTGATTCGTGTAGATTGAATTTGGAATTGGGTGAAACATAGACGGAGGGCATGAAAAACCAATGTTGGTTCTTGAACCTAATCAATATATCAGTGACCACGGTTAAGCTCACTGACTATATCGCAGCGTCCACTAACAGTGCGGCATCACCTGCATCACACTCCTATCCAGCATATACACAACAAACGTATTCGATAGTTTGGTTGTTAGAAACGCCTTGTTGACACAACATGGGAATCATTACACTCATGTTTTTCCACAGCATAATACAAAGAATATCAGTCCAGTATATGTATAGTCGTCCTACATCTCCATGATTTTTTTCGTTGAAAATGCCTCGCTCATGTTGGAATAACCGATAAGACCGATGGTGTCTGAAGACCAACGTCCTTCCCCATGGCTCACTCCAGCTACGCCCTGCTGTTCATATGCTCTACCTATACAATGGCCCAAACTGGATGACCTATATGGTGATCAGTATGAGGTTGAACAAATTTGATTTGTAATAGTTCCATACAAGAAGAATGGAAATGTGAATGAGGCACTCAAAGAATTTCCAATGAAACGTCTGCTTATTTTCCCTGCAGTATAGAGTTCAATTATGCCGTCAGAGCTAATTGGCAATACTGAGATTCATCTCTCGACTGTATGGAATAATTTACTGTTGTTTAAATCTACAGGGGTCACTCCGGGTAGTAGAAGCAAAATAACGAATTGAAGGTGCAAATGCAGACAGATGCGGTATACTTTGTAATAAATTTGCCGTCTCCGCAGTCTACCAAAGTAGCGTGGCAGACAGATTTGTATATAAACATAATGTGAGAGACACACCATCACGTCACCGGGTATATAAGAGTTGTTCATAAAACACACCTAATATTTTTTTTTGCTCAGTCTTGAGAACAGGGAAGAAATCCTACATCACAAAGTGAGCTGTATGTGACGCGGATGTTAATATTTTCCCGTTCAATGCAAGTGATGTCGAGACGAACGTAGCAGGACTGATACGTTAGGAATAAGTATTTACTGGCAAGTCCATGGATACGTAGGTATTCCGTGCACTGACTACAACGATAAATTCAGTTATGTAATGTGACAAAATATGAGAGTATATGCTATATTCTAGTTTAATGCGAATCATTGTTCAACCCGCACACATTTTCACCTGATGCTGCGAAAGTCAGCTAGCTTGACCGTATAGTTACTGAAATATTGATCGTTATTTTGAGGAACCAACATTCGTTTTTCTCGCCCCGATTCGTTAGTTTTACCCCTTTTAAAACGAATTCACACAAATCAGAACCGGGTACACCATAATTAAAGTATATTCGTGAACCAATCTTGCCATGAGTACTTTCTCCGCCAAAATGCAATGACGGTAGACAACCCACGTTGGCTGCTTGCTGTTGATTGTTCCAAGAAAGTTATTTACGGAAGGTGGCGTTGTTCTCACTGATGTGAATGCCTTCTGTAAGCCTGGATGAATAAAATTTACACACTGTAAACACGCATCAGGGACCCGCATTAAAAAGCTACTCGTACACTGAAGCACACAAGCGCGCATACTTGGGCAAGATGCGTCCTTGGGCAAGATGCTTTATCTCCATTGCCTGTCCCACCCAGACCTATTGGGAACCTGTGGGGGAGTTGAGTACAATCGGCGCGGAGTTATCTGCTGCCACATACTCTCCGAGTGCGTACCACTACCTATGATCAGGGTAATATCTGTAATGCGCTTTGAGCATGTCACTGACGTGGGAATGCGCTATATAAGAATGACGATATTATATTATACTGCACATTGGTAAACGTATTGACAACAGTTATCCATCACATGACGCGCCAACATGATGTCTGTAATTTTCAACAGAAACGGTGACACATCTTGACGCGAAACCATGTATTCAACTGCCCAAATTAAGTGTAAGAATACAAATAACAGAATCGATGTATTCTATAGCTCAACTTTGTAACGTTCGTTTTCAGCTCTTTTAGCATTAGTCAATGTTTTAGCCGATGTTTTTTACCGTTCTTCAGAGTGTATTTATCTGAGTGATTTACATGGTGCGGGTGTTTCGTACGCTATATTCCAAGTTGATAACATATTGGTGTAGCTGTTCTCTAGACGAACCCGCGTAGCAATGAATTTTCCCAACCAAGAACATTAACAAATACGGTTCAACTGAATGAAAAGTTGAACGTCCGTGTTTATTTGTACAAGCATTCATTCTATCCCTTACCTAAGTTTATAACAGGTATACACACTACATTCATGATGAATATTTATCTAGGTGAACCAATTTGATTATAGAACTCTATTACTGATGACATTTTGTCTGTTGGTTCACCCGCCGGACACGGGTACCGATCCCATACAAGCCAGCGAGGGTGCATACCTGGAACAGCACTCTTGTCAGCCGCGAACCCTCGCCCGGTTCACGGACCGAGGCAATGCGGGGGGTGGGAGGATGTGTTCGAGGCGAGGGGGTGGTCATAACAAGCAGACGGCAATTTATGAATAACCTCCCATTCATTGGGAGCAATCAGGATTCAGCACCCTGCTCACGGGTGCAACTCGGGCTCGAACCCGTGATCTCCGGAACACTGGCTCAAAGCTCTAGCCAATCAACTGGCTGAGGATTGAGGATTATCGGGGATTATCGAGTGAAAGAACTACTTGAGAAATTTATTCTGTTATTCTTTGTCTCCCGGACTTGAACCTAGAACGATTCAGCAGTGGACTCATCACATTCTATACACTTTTGATAACTACTTTCACATCCGTCACCGATTGTTGCGCCTGAAGCCAGTGACCATAGTCAGGTATATCGCAAATTCCTTTCGGGTATATTCCAGTATACCGAGTAATGACTAATATTTCACTGTTTACTGATTACAACGTCGACATCGTCAGGCATTATAAACACTAAGTAATTAGTAGTAGCCGCTTTTGTATGAAATTAACGTCGGTTAAACATTCTTAGGAAACTCAATCTCTCGACAACTAGTGGTTCAGGGGATGGTTCTTGGAATCCGAAAAATGTCAAACCACAGCTTGGGTGCCGATCGTCTGAGACTATAGGTGATGATAGTGGGTATAAGGTCACACGTGTCAACATATAATATAAAAGATAATGTACATATTCATATGGTGTCCATGGCCGGAGACAGCCAGTGAAGCTTCTTCAGTAGGGATGTCACCTGATCACGAGTAGACTCAGTTAAGTTTTGCAGACTTGTTCTGTATCATTTAGAGATGTATAAGGTCGGCGTTGGTATGGTATGCTATGTATGGGAGTTGGCTTTCATTGAACATTCCTGTAATTTGACTGGCGAAAATGTTAGTACCATTTATTCAACGCCTCCATGCTCGAGGTAGTTTCGAACACCACCATGTCCCCTCTATTCAATGCTGTTCTCCTGTAAGGCGACAGGACTTTGGACCACTACAATTACACTGAATATGGGAATGGCGACTAGCCGAACGAATGTTATTTCTATTGACTGCTTTATGTGCGTCTGTTGGCGGGAAACGAAAGAAGGAAGAATCGAGTCAGCTTGCCAGAGAGTTTTGTTCTGCGGCCATGTCAACAGGTCAACTCATCTGGAAAAGGGCGCATCTGTCCAAATATCGCACTGGTCTTATCATTCAGGCCAGCAGGACAGAAATGTTAAGTAAACCACACACATTCCATAACTGTGTTGGTTTACCGTGGTTGGAGGTATTTATTGTACGAGTGTACGCCGCACGAATGTTTTACCTGTCACTGCGAAAGTCTGTTTGCTCGACCATAGCCACTGATATATTGATCTCCATGCTAGAACCAACATTTGTTCTTCTGCCATAATTCTAATTCGAAACTGGGAAGATCCGGTTCCACCATTATTAACCTTTGTTTGTAAACTAATCTCGCGAAATCGATAGGTCAGATTCCTGTCCAGCGTACACGATCAACAACCTGGCATCGTTACCTCTACCGCCAAGAATCGATAACAGTGGACAACTATTTCATTTGCTGTTGTTGGTTATTCCGAGTGGTTTAATTAAACGAGCGTGGCGTCGCCCATAGGCGAATAATGTAATAAGTGCTCATATCACGATATATTCCCTGGGTTACAGGACACTACGTTTATTTCGATTATTTAGTGTGATCGAGGCTCTGTTTCTGGGAGGTAACTAATCACTGCATTATCATGCTCAATACTGAGGGGTAACACATTTCACTGCAGCGATATGGAACGTTTTTCCATCCCATAGATGGATTGCGTGATCAGCTGTGAGCGAAGTGAGGATTGGCGGAACGATTTGCAGTACAATCTCAATAGTTGCTGAAAACAGGTTCATAACGTACTAGAGCTTGATGTCACATTTTCTACTGACAAGCTTTATAGGAACTGTGATCGGTCAGACCATTCTGAGAGCTTTATTCGCCATATGTTTGTTACTGTCTTGAATTACCATCGTTGATCGTGTGTGGAATAGAGTCCAGATGTACCGTATATAATCATACATACAGATGTAGTCCATAGACAACTGGATGATTCAGGAACAATTTAGGATACCTGATATTTTCACTTGTTTCGAAAAATGTTTCGTAAGGCCTGCTCCAATGATCAGCATGGTTCACCTGAACATGCCCCTTGCTCATATCAACCCAGAGAGATAACTCTAGCAGCGAAAAATTAGTTCTGCGTAATCCTCCACCAGCAACGATAACAATGTAATGTCCCAAATGTGCACTAGGTTTGGAAGAGAACATTAAAAGAATGTTGCGGTGTGGTAATTCATTATAGGTAGGCCTAAATGTAGGAAGGTAGGATAAATCGTAGTTTTTAGAAAAGCTTGGTGAGGAGAGCTTAATGACTTAATGAAAATGCAGTTGTTATACTTCCTATTTTAAACTGGAACTCTATCCATTTACGCACTAGATAATAAAATACAAGTTCACAGTTGTATTACATGAGGTATACTAATAATCAATGTCAAAGGTCGCACGGGAGCGTGCAGAAATCGGACTGAAGAACAGTGTACACAACAATAGGGATATCGTTCATTTGGGCGCAGGGCGGTCCTTCTGAACTCCCCTGGAGAGGAATTATAAATCATTTTACCATGAAACACCATATTATATATCCCCACACTTGAAGACTATAACATAGTCGGGAACTGGGTGAAAGTAAATTATATTTTCCACTGTGAGCATGCGCATTGATATCTTTGAACTGACTTACAGATAATTCTCTCATCGGATTTGATTATATTATCAGTTGTTCGCCATTGTTACGGTGTGGAAATAGATGTCGCACGGGAGCGCGCGGAAACCGGACTGAAGAACAGTTTACACAGGATTATCGTTCATTTGGGCATAGGGCGGTGTTTCGGAACTTCCCTGGAGGGGAATTATAAATGATTTCACCACAAAATACCACATTATATTCCCCCAACACGTGAGGATTTTAACAAACTTCAACAGGAAACTTGGTGAAATTATATGACTTCCAACGAGTTATGGCAATTCGAATATACCCCGGACCAACGAGCCTATTTGTGAAATTTCTGCTCTCGAGCGTATAGCCGCTGTGAGCATGCGCACTGATAACAGCGAACTGACACACAGATGTTCTCTTATCGAATCTGTATTCAATCGGTTCTTTGCAATCGTTACGGTTTGTGAGAAGAGGAGGCTATTTGGGCACACAATGAACGACTATCAACCGCAGATAATTGGTCGTTTGAGATCTCAACCGAGCTCGAGTCCTCCTGTCACACAACCGAGGGCTTGAAATATATTATGCCCTGTAGTCCCCTTTCGTAAAAAATGATACTAATTACAACGTCAGCTTCGTCACGCGTCATAAATACTACGTAATTAGTAGGAGCCTCTGTTGCATGAACTTATAGACGGTTGATTCCTCCGGGAAACTCATTCTCCAGGCACCGCGTGATTTAGTTGATATATGATTCTTGGAAACCGATACTGCCAGACAACAGCCTGTTATTAGAGAATATCATTAGCACGGTAGAGTAGTCCTGGGGCATATCTCGATTGCCTTAGTTCCAGTGTGGTAGTCGAGGCCGAGGCCGGCCTCGAGTCCTCCAACACTGCTTAGTTCGGAGCAGTTCCAACGAACATGGTGGCATTCGTTGTGGCGAAACAACTACGTGATATGATGAGGGCTCATCGTGCTAGAGCTTACCTCCTTGACACGTGGAACTCGCTGTGGGAGCAAACGACAACCTCTTGAATTCCGAAATATTATCGCTGAGCCTTCCTATTTTTTCATCTATACATCCATATTCATAATAATTAATAATAATTTTTATTCGAAAGGTCACCTGTATGAACAAAACTTATTTTGTTTGACATGGAGCAAGTGTTGGATAATTGTATATTCAAAGTCGTAGCAAATCGACAAATTTCAGCTATAACTGAAACAATTATAGACAATTTTCATCCAAGTTAGAGACATGTTTTCGTAATTTTCGAAAATCATTCTTAGAACGATTATCAGAACTACCAAATATCGGAGAATAAATCAAATGATACAATTATTCAAACAGTTGCAATCTTCTTGCAAATCCAACTATTACTGCTTGCTGTTAGTGGTGCCTACGTCTACCACAATGGTGGTTATTCAATTGCAGATGCTCTTTCTAGATTAAGGTAGACTAGGGTAGACGATAGACAATACAACCCTTATCTATGCCTATCCTATCTCAGTGTGTAGGCATTGATATTCTATCACCCAGTTATCGCATTTGTGGTATGTACAACAGGTAATGGATGATCACGTGCATCGCTCATGATATTTTATCGACTTTATTCACCTCTGTTGGGCCTCGTCGTATATGGGTTCCATCTTGTAGCTAGTGAAATAATATGAGCTCGCTACACTCAAGAGCACCCATTGTTTTCATATAATTCGAATATCAGTTGTTAGTGTAGAGAGTATTGACATTTCTCATTCAATTTTGAGGTATGCTCCTTGTTATTCTCGGAAATTATTTTGAAGAACAATTCTTGATCGATTAAAAAAATTAGTCAAAAAATGTGTTTCTTCATGGAGTGATAGTTATTTCATTTTCACAATTCATTCAAACTTTGGTGTATGTCAATTAGGTTATTGTAATTCTCAACCCATATGGACTTCACTCATTCCAGAGGACCGTTGTGTTTCAATTCTTACTTATAGATGCCTGGGGGTGCATTGAATATCCAGGAAGGACTCGTGAGATGCTTTAATATCCAGGGAAGACACGTAAAATGTTTCAAGGCCAGATAAGTGAGCGTCTCGATTAGCTTCACCTCACACTAGCCTCTCTCATCTGTTCATAAAATGTGTTGTTCATAGCTCATTTCCGATTCTTTATCATTTCCATTAGGATATGCCCATGCTCTGCAGGAGTATATAGTAAACATGAGTATCATGACAGGTTATTGCATGATTATGACACGCTGAATTTATAAATTTGTGAGACCGGGTTAGCCAATGACCCGGTAACAGTTGGAAGACACAGCAACAATCTCGTATGACTGGAATGTCGCATTGGCCGTTCGTTTCTAAGATTCTAGTAACATCACTTTGTTTGTATCTGTTCGTTCGTGAGTCGGAAATCGGAACACCATAATCATATGAATAAATATTTGTTACTTTTACACTTATTGTATGTCCTCCATGTTTTTGTTCTTATGAGCATTGCTATTCAGTCAAATCACCTTGGAGTAGAAAACAATCATACCACTCTTGTTGGGGGTATAGTGATCGAAATTTGTATGGGAAACGTTGTTTACCCTACCCTTTTTGGCATCTGCTGAAATTTCGAATCTTACCGATTCGACGCTGAAATTGAGCATATTCATAAGTGAAAACAAAATAACATTCTCTTGCTGAAAATCATGCCTACATTTGAAAATTACGGCTGAAATGAAAAGAAATTCTTCATCCCATATTGCCATGATGTAGTTTCCAGGGAAAATTGACAATACACGACCTGAACGGTGGGAAAAAAAATTCTCAAAAATATAGGGCTAATTTCCATAATTTGCATACATGATGAGCATGTTTTCAAGTCTCACTGACGTTTTCGGAACCATCTGCTTTTGTTTTTACTACAGGTTCAGGAAGCCACTGAAGGCTCATCGAGGAACCTTGGCCATGTTGATCGTGGATGAGCACCGGCGA
>JAUOBX010461201.1:0-10342 GCA_032360705.1 Eupentacta quinquesemita
CAATAATATGCAAACCCAATAGACAGAGTAACTCACTCCCGTCTATATGCAATAATAGTCATAGTGATACCCTACAACTTCCCCTTCTTAGAAAGAGGGCCCTACTTAACTAACTTAAGCTGCTCAATATGAGCCACACGAACCTCGCCCTGCTCGCCTACAATCCGAAAATTTACTGGACCGAGACGTTCTCTGACCAAATATGGCCCTCTCCACTTTGGAGCCAACTTTGCAGAGAAGTTTCTCCGCAAATTTGACAAAGGGTGTGACCTTAACATGACCTTATTACCAACAATTACTTTAACACGCTCTCTCAGAGCATCATAAGACCTCTTATTAGTCTTACTTTGCTTCAACAAGTTAGCCCTCGCCTGAAGAAACTTGTCACTAACCCCTCCCCCCATAGAAACAGTAGGTCCATCCTTCTTACCTAAACATTCCTCTGAACCCATCCACTCTCCTGGTCCCCGGATGGATCGCCCCAAAAACAACTCTGCAGGGGAAAATCCTGTAGCATCATGCTTAAACGAATTCAAAGCAAACATGAATTCATTAATATACAGATCCCAATTGGAATGGTCTTTTCCAACAAAGGAACAAAGCATCGACACTAAATTTCTATTCACTCGCTCCACCCAATTACCTTGTGGATGGTAAGGGACCGTGAAGACCCTCGTAACACCCCACAGGCACGACAACTCTGCTACATACTTAGAAATCATCTGAGGCCCATTGTCAGAAACTAACTTCAATGGCGCCCCAAACATACAAAATACCTGCCTCAAAACAGCAGCAAGTACCTTACCAGTTGCTCTCTTGAGTGGATATAATAACGAATATTTCGAAAAATGATCAGTAATAACAAGAATATAAACATTGCCATCACCACTCTCTGGAAATGGACCCAACAAATCCATAGCCAGAACCTCCCATGGAGTATGAGTAGACATAGACTGCATAAATCCCTGTGGCTTGGCATAGACTGGCTTGACCAAGTGACATTGTCTGCACCTCTTGATGAAGTCAGACACATCCTGCTTCAACAACTTCCACCAAAACTTTTCCTTAATCTTGCCAACAGTCTTGCGAATCCCAAAGTGAGGGCAAACAGGAGATGAATGATAGTGTGTAATTACGTCATGTCTTAAGGATTCTGGAACGACAATCAACGTCCTATCACCAATGACACGCTTCAAAATACCATCTTCGAGCACAAAGCGCTGATGTAGTGCAGTGTCAGAACCTGAATTTGACAACCTCATGATAACCTCTGACAATTTCTTATCCTTACGCTGATGGGACAAAAACTCATTCCCATCTGGCAAGGCAAAATAATCTACTCTGTGCTCACCCTCCTTGCCCACACTAGAATCATGGCCTGAACAATCTGGACAATGGAAATCACCCATTGCATCCACCTGCTGTTTACGCAACCCCAAACACACCCAATGAAACCACCTATCACAGTGATCGCACTGTATCCACTGAACCTCTGCAGACGGATCACCTTTGCAGTTGGCATGAAAGCAAGTGTTAGTATCATAATTCACAGTATTCACTGTCATCCTAGACAAGGCATCAGGAACAACGTTCTGCACGCCTGGACGATATTGTATAGTGTACTCAAACTCCTGCAACCTCAGTGCCCATCTGACAAACTTGCCCTTCAGACCTTTACCATGCAACATCCACACTAGTGCTTGATGGTCTGTAAAGACTGTAGTATGGGTACATTCTAAATACGCCTGCCACTTCTCAAATGCCCAAACAACAGCGAGACACTCAAGTTCTGTTGCTGAATAATTTTTTTCAGCACCACGAACAGACCTAGATGCAAATTCAACTATCTTAGGTACACCGTCCGGTGCACGCTGAACCAAGACCGCACCGAGGCCAGTTGCGGAGGCATCTGTATGTACCTCAAACGGCTTGCTGAAATCTGGAATGGTAAGCACAACTGATCTGGCAATTTCCTCTTTCAGTTTCAGAAATGCACTCTCACAGGAATCATCCCAAAGCCAAGCAACCTCCTTGCGCCGCAAGTTGTTCAGCGGCTCCGTGATCCTAGCAAAATTGGGAATGAATTTGGCACACCAGCCAGCCAAACCAAGAAATCTTTCTAATGACTTCTTGTCAGACGGAGGCGGGTAACTCTCAATTGCCTCGGCCTTCGCTGGATTAAGATGAATACCAACTGGTATTTGACAAAATAATTTAGAAGCTAAAATGTTGCAGGGATACTTGAGACACCTGGGGATGTTTTGGGTTTTGTTGGTAACAAAACCCAGTGTGAATTTGATCCACAATCAAAACTTCATTTTGACCCACCAGTGTGACCTATCGACATCCCCTTATTGTGAAACAATCCACCCATAACACATACATGGGGACTGTTACAATTGGATGATTACTAATGATTGCACTCAAACCAAATGAGCTGCGATGAGCTAAAGACCCCTGGAACTGTCTCAAGTATCCCAGCTTTACGATAGGATATATCAAGGACAAAGTATTTGAAATCTGCTACTGTGCAGTTTGCTAGGTGAGATATTCTATTTTATTTGACATTTGGTTACCATGACCAGTTCTCCAACGAGACATCATACAACCTGTATCACCACACATCAGAGTACTAGGCCCGCATTTCAAATGGGTGCATGTCCGACGGAAACAAAATATATGATGGTCCATCCCAGAATGCATTTGTCTGCGAAAAACAGTTCCAGATCTCATACTCGTCTGGGACACTCTACAGATATTTTATACGCTGACCTTAGAAGATATACTCCCAACAGTCATCCCCATTGATCGAGAGGCGGAGTGGCTCAGTCAGTAGAGCTCATTGTAGATGGGCAATAACATTGTCACGGATGTGACATTTGCAGACTTTCAAGGGTCATTATTCCAGTGTGGACCCATTGTGCCCATTTCTATCATTATTTATTGAGATGTAGTACCACCAAATAGAAGACCATGAAGGCATGAAGTTCAATTATTATTTTCATCCTCAAATTTGAAAAAATAGGGTGCTATATGAGTGTGATACATCATATTCCGTTTGCGGGTATTCAACAGTCAGGCAGTTGACAGCACATCTTTGTTGTAATGTCTGTCATATGGACTAATTCAATTGTGTAATTTTTACCGTATCTACCAATTTCTGTTCCAATATGACGAACATACTGTATGTGTGGAAAAATGAGGGCAACATTTATTTAGTAATGCCCACTTTCAACAATATTACAGATTACACTGGGAATGACATGTTTTCCTACAGTAGATCACTGGCCCTTGAGAGTTAATAAGTCAGTTGAGTTCACAGTTTGCAGTTCACATGCACAGCAGCGGGCTGAACATTCAGAAACTCGAGACGAAAGACAGAATTATTGTCCATGTTTTTTTCAAATTGCCATAACTCACCAGAAAGTCAACAATTTGACCTAATTTTTTACTACCGTCTACCAGTACGGTATATTCCTCAAGTGTGGGGAGATATTAGTGATGATTCGCTCTGCACCCCAATGAACAATATCTCCATCCATGTGTACACCTTTGCTGCAATACGGTATCCGCGTGCTCACATTTGATATTGATAATTAGCATATCTTATTTAATACAAGCGAAAATTGGCTTATTGGGCTATTGTGAAAATCTGCAGGTAGTATTGATACAGTATAGCCTATATATCACACTTCTGAAACAGGCATAGTCGCAGGAGCTGTCTCACTAGGTCATTACACAAAATCGACAACTTGTTCGAAAATTGGACACCATAAATAAGCATTTACTTGCATTTCAGAAGTGTGGTCAACATAGTGTTATGATAATTGAGACTGATTGTAAATTTTACATCGAAGAACAGGTTTCTGGAATATGTATGTATATTAGGGTAACTATCATTCACACGTTCAATAGGCTATAGATCTATACACGTATATAAATATGCTAATTTTCCCTAGTCTTAATAAGCTTAAATCTTATCACTTGCAAAACCCTTTTTGAAAGCTATACCAGTACAAATTATAACACCAACCATACATTGTTTGTTACATTGTCATGTATCTTATCTGAACTTCACATCATTTTTTCTCCACCCTTGAGGCTGTGCAGCCTTATTACAGTGAAGGAATTTTGTACTAGAATAGTGGGTGCAATTGATGTTTCTAAACTAATTATTGTATTTGAGATCAGAGACAGGTTGCACAACCGAGCAAATATGCAGGGAACCAATGCGCCTGCCGCATTCATGTGGTCACCATTTGAAAAGAGCAGGTATCTGGCCAATGCAGTTAGTCAAATAGCTGCATAACTATCATGTATTGTACAACTTTTCCCATGGCTTCGCAACAGGACCAAGGGGGTACAGTCACTATCATAATATTGGGGCCCAAAGCAGGGAATCATTTGCGAATCAATATTTCTGGCAAAGCTAAAGCTAAAGGTTTTGTGTAGCACATAGCAGTGTTTACGCTAGGATCATAATTCCACTGGCACATAGGCCAGAAACCGAAATCCTAAGGCGGTAGGCGGTGGCCTGCAGCCCTATTCATACAGTAATACGCTACTATTGTGCTACTAAATGGTACACAACAGAAAAACACCCTTCAACTGGGCAAATCAGCCAAACCTTCATCTTGCTCCCCAGCTCCTCAGGTTTTCATGAGCTCACCCTAGCCACATGGCTAGGTGAGTTAATTGTGATCATGCATGTCTATTTATCTCAATTTTTTCATCTATGTGTCCACAGTTAACCTTAAATTGCCATTCCTCCCACACCATTAGATGGATAATGATGAAACCTGGTCACAATGATGACCAAGTGAAGAGCCTATGGTATGTGAGGTCCAATGTCATCTAGTGGGCCATTTTGTTAAAATCTACCAAATAATTCTGCCCCTATGGTTCAAATCTGGTGATCATGAAAGTTGGTAATTATTATCGGGTGTTCAGGTATTCAAGGTCCAAGGTTGTCTGGTGGGCCATTTGGGCCCATTTGTGAGAATCTGCTATATGCTTCTCCTCCTGTAGTTTGAATCCGGTGATCACGAGAGTATGTCATTATTATCTGGTACAAATGTTACATATGGGGTGTTCAGGGATTCAAGGTCCAAGGTCGTCTGGTGTGCCAGTTGGGCTCATTTGTGAGAATCAGCCAAATGCTTCTACCCCTGTAGTTTGAATTTGGGGCTCATGAGAGTAGGTCAATATTACTGGGTACCAATGTTACTATATAAGGTGTTCCTAAATTTGAGGTCCAAGGTTGTTTGGTGGGCCATTTGTTGGAATCGGCCAAGTGCTTCTCCTCCTAAGAGTTCAAATTTGCTGATCATGACTGTTGGCATTATTATCGAGGACATATAGCTGTCCAGGAATTTGGGGCCCAAGGTAGTCTGGTGGGCGGTTCGGCCCATTTGTGAAAATATGACGACTGTTTCTCCTCCTAGAATTCAAATCTGATGATCCGGAAAGTTGTTCATTCATATCAGGTACTGATGCTACATATGGGGTGGTCAAGGATTCAACGTCCAAGTTCGTTTGGTGGGCCATTTGGGGTAATTTGCGAAAATATGCCAGATATTTCTCCTTCTGAGAGCTCAAAGCTGATGGTCATGATATCAGGTACTATCAGGAGCCACTACCAAGGCTACAAGTAGGGTGTTCACTGTTCAGAGATCCTACAGTTTGAATCAGGTCATCCTGAAAGTTGGTCAGTATTATTGAGAAAAATGACGCATAGGGTGTTTAGGTATTTGAGGTCAAAGGTAATGTAGGCGTCAATTATGGACCAAGTAGTAATTCCAAGGGTCATATGAACAGAATACCTCCTCACTCACGTGCATTACACTGATGCAAATAAACAGGTGAGTTCCTGAGCCATTGGCACCAATTTTGGCCAATGAAGCTACTGTACACAGTAAGTTTTAGAACATTTAAATTAAACTTAACAAAACGGGATATATGACAGTTTGACACAAATTTCCCGGCTGTCTCACTCAAAACTAATGAAATCTTTTTTCAAGCAGTGACTGTGAGTGCATGCCAGCTCTTCATGTACACACCTCTGAAGTTATCCAAGCTGTCCTCACAGGGTAGATAGGGCAAGTTCAGATCTGGATCCGATCGGCAAGACTTTGTCTGAAGTCTCTGGCACGGTGGTCATTCCTGAAAATATTCTCATACTCATTGACATCATTCTCCTCATCAACGAAGATCTCCACATCATCATCCGCCAGAACGCACAGGTTGTGCAAAACACAGGCAGCAGTGATGATTCTACAAATGTGCCGAATGTTTCTGCAGTTGATTTTTTGTAGTTTGCGAAACCTGCATTTGAGCAAACCAATTGCTCTCTCAACCACCTGTCGACACGATGATAACCGGGTGTTGAAGGTCTTCTGCTGCCTTGTCAAATGGCCATTGTCTCTGAATACGGGAATCAGATACATCTGCAACGGGTAGGCAGAATCTCCAATGACGAATTCACCTTCTCCGAACAGCTCCCCAGCTTCAGCATTACGTTGGAACTGACTGTTTCGCAGGACTCGGGCATCATGGGCTGATCCTGGAGAAGGAACATAATGAGAAGAATTACACACAGGTATTAACGAGAACCCCACACTGTAGTGATCTGACTCCTAGATGACCTTTCACTATCCCTGAACACCCAGCAGCATCATTCAGCACCTGATAATAATTGACCAAATTCCAGGAGCCCCTGATTTCGACTTCTACTCTAGGTGGGAAAAGCATAAGTTTGCCTTTTCCCACAAAAGTTTCTAATGGCCAGATGACATTGGTACATGTTATCGAGTCAACTAGATGAGTGCAGGTGGGAAAACTGCCCATGTTATAACAGTAACCCCATCATTTATGAAAATTAACCCCTGCTGTTTAAAAACAGAAAGCCAAACAAAGGTCCTACAATCTTGACCACAAAACCAGCAAGGATCATGGTCTCATCATAACCCCAGGTTCACAGCCGATCATGTTCACTACTGACCTCAGATGACCTTTGACCTGATCCTGAAACAATGAGATAAGGGTTGAGTACTCAGCATGGAGAAACCACATATACCAAGTATGAGCTTCATCCATCCAGGAGGAGTCGAGTTATCGTGTTCACAAGCTGGGCGTCACAGACACTGAGACACACTCTCACAAAACACAACTACATTGATTCCTTTCACTTTGTCAAGGACTAAACAAGAGTGCCAATGGCACAGTAGCTCACCTGGTAGTGAAATCTGATGAGAAATGATTGCTTCAGCTCGATGTCATAATAGCATTTGGGACCTTGGACCTAAAAATTCTGAACATCTCAAAGGTACGGTTATCAGAGCATCATTACGACTGTGATTTCAAATGGAGGGTCCCTCCAATGGACCACAACCTGACCATCACATGTAACGCCCAATTGAATTAATTGAACCTCGTAAGAGGAGATGCTTCTCATGCAGGCACCATTGTGTGTACAGTAGTTTCATGAAATGGGCCACAGAGTGGGACCTTGGACCCAAAATTTGTGACCGCCCCACAGGCACAGTTATTTTATCATTTGTGAGGGGAGAAGCATGTTGTGGGACTTTGCATGATGGGCCCTGGGGCCCACACTGGGCCCCAGGTCCAAGATTCCCGAATAACCCGAAAGGTATGGCTATTAGACCATCATTATGACTGAACATCAGCAGTCCTGCACTATGCATACAAGACCTTGGGGTATTTCATATAATGGGCCCTAGGGCCCAAATGGGCCCATTATTCCCAAACAACCCTGATGGACCGCCACCTAAGGACCATTACAAGTAACTCAATTGAAACAAGAACTAATTGAAGCTTGTATGAGAAATATTGTACCATTGTGTGAAATCGCATAAAATGGGCTCTCGGGGGCACAAGTGGGCCCAACTGGGCCGAAAATTCCTGAACATATCCAAGGTAGTGCTGTTGGACCATCATTATGACCAAACATCATCACTGTGCAACAAAATGTGTAGGAGATGCAAATTCCATATAATGGGCCCAAACCGGGCCCTCAGCCCAAATTCCTGAACATCCCCGATGGCCCTCCACATCATCACAAGTATCTTCAAAGAAAATCAATTGAAGTTTGTGGGAGGAGATGCATTTCAAGTACCATTGTGTGAAATATAATAAAATGGGCGCTTGGGCTAAAAATTCCTGAACACCCCGAAGGTACGGCTATTGGACCAATATTATGACAGAACATCAGCACTGTGCATCAAAATCGGTAGGAGAAGAAGCATTTAGCGTGATTCCTCATTATGGGCCCCAGGGCCCACACTGGGCCTCGGGCCCCAAATTCCTGAACACCCCTGATGGCCCATGACTTGGTCATCATTGTCACCAAGTTTCAGAGTTATCCATCGAAGGTTGTAGGAGGAGAAGCAATTTGAATCAATTGTGGACGGACACATAGATAGATAGATATATATATAGATAGATAGACATGCATGATCACAATAGCTCACCTAGCCATATGGCCAGGGTGAGCCAAAAATTGCAAAAACAAGAGGGCAATCCACACAGAGTTGCATATATCAGCAGCTATTGCTGGGCCAACTAGCCAGTGCTGAAGGACTCGAGTCCTTTTTGGGGAGGATGTACCATACTATTCTTCCAATCATCGCCCAAGCGCAACAGTTTCCGACCATCATCAACCATTGGATCACTATATAACAAATTACACAAACTGACAGTCATAGCTCGGACATTTTCTCTTTATGGGGCACATGGCCTGCGGAGGGACTAGGTTTTGCAGGGATAGGCATACTGCATGCATAGTATACCCAGGCACATTATAACACCTGTACTGTATTATGGTTGCTCAGTTATGAAATATTTCAATATTTAAGTACTTACAGTCTATGCCAGCTTCTATTAGTTACTATTTTCCAACCGTCTTTTCTCCAGTTTTCAAAACATTGATTGCATCCTCAAAATTGTGTTGGGGCACCCCACTCCTTGCCCCGATTGGCTACACCACTGTATCGAAGTGTGGATGGTCGGAATCAGAGAGCACTAAGGACAGGCTACAAAGTATTAGTACATACCATGTGAGAAGTCGTTCTTATGCCAACTTTACTCAGTGCTGATACTCGCACGAGCTCCTTCCTGTTGGAAGACGAGTCATGAAACTCATAATCCCTCACAGGGAATTTGAGTATACACATGGATTATTTGATCGCTCCATTGTGTTGGTAATTATCACTAACTTCAGGGGTGTTCTGAATAACTTCTGATTACGGGCGACCTCCAAAGAATCACCCCCATAAAGTCACAGTTCACATACTGTGGGTTTTTGGATGGAATATCTACCCCTCCTGTGGTTATATCAACACGAGTATGTAAAACCTGTCATGGCTGCCTAATTAAACCTGTTAATTATATGCCCGCGACGAGCGCCTGAGGATATTATGGTTTCGGGGGTGTAGCCGCCGCCTTCCCATGCCGCCGGAGAGAATAGGCATTAAGCTGCGTTTCCATGCACGCAGGCGGATGGGCGGACAACCCATTTCCATGCACGCAGACGCGGGTAAACGCTCGGGCAGAGAGTACGTGGTAATTTCTTCCGAAGTTAACTCGAAACACAGTGGCCTAGGCGGCAGGCCTACATCAGCCGATTGGCGACACCAAGCCCAGGACCTCTCGTCGCCGATCAGCGACGAGAGGCTCACTTAATTTGTTTCCTTAGCATATATGCATAGCGCCATCACTTCTGGCATCAGGCTTAATACTGAATAAACCACAAAAATCCCCAACAGGTGATATCACATGATGGTGTACTGTTACTGTATGCTTTCATTGGATTTCCAGAAGAAAATGTGAGCTGAAGTTGTGGAGATGTGTATCGAGTCCGTCCACTGCTCCTCCTGCGGTGTCGGTGTGTGGTGGGATTGGGGAGGGGAGGGTATATACAGTAGGTGATGAGTAAATGGCATATTTCTGTTACACACCATAGTTGTCCTGATCAGTGATGATCTGTAGGACACATTTTGGCAGGAAATAAAGGATTTCAACAACAGTAAATTTGCACATTCTTCGAGGGTTTCATTGCATTTCATCCATGAATTTGACACAAACATACCTGATTTTGATATCAATTATCAAATGATAGATTATTTTCCCCTGAACAACAGTAGTACAACATTTTTAGTAGGAAATTGATTTCTTTCGCAAACCGCAGCACAGCAGAAATTGCTTGGTCCTGAGAAGAGGGCGCTATATAATTGGCAGGTCCTGAAAGGGTTAATTATATCCCCGGGACGCGTTAAGCGTCTGGGGATATTATGGTTTTGGGGGTGTAGCCGCCGCCGCCGCCGCC
>JAUOBX010461312.1:0-10342 GCA_032360705.1 Eupentacta quinquesemita
TGGGGAGAATACATGATTTTCTGTTGTGGAAAAGAGTCGGCATGGTTTTTATTCGGCCATAAAACACGATTGTTGAGGGATACATATGGTTCACTTTGTACTTCGATATGTTTAGGGTTGATACTTGGCTGGGGAATACATAGCGTGCTAAAGCAGGCCACTATGCGATGCAATCGACTGAGACAGGAGAATGCATAGCGTGCTAGAGCAGGCCCCTATGCTGCTATGCGATGCAATCGACTAAGACCATATAGAGTACATATGTTCCAGTTGCGAAACATTCCTTACCTCCTTATGTATTACGCCATGGTGCACATCAACTAATGAAGCGAACATTCCAGGTGTAAAACAACAAATCTCTTTTTCAACATGTTAGTAGCAGCAACGCCTACAAGAATCGGGTCCCGTGTTCAGCATAAATATCACGTGGCAGTTATGCTCGAGCCTCCGTATAGATCTAAGCCACATGGCCGTGGGGCGGGCTGCGTTATTGTATTGAGGAAGGTTCGTGTGATGATTCGTTCCGTTTGTCAGTAGGCGTACTGTCTACATTTCCATTTGCACTTTTTTTAATGACTGACGAATGATAACATTATCACAGTTAAATCTATACTCTTACGTGCAACTGAAATATTATACCAGTTCCAAACTTCCCACTTGCCGACTGGACAGTATTTTGCCGACTGTAGTTCTGATTGGAGAGGGGGTCTCACCCTACCCCCGCCCCTTCCCTTTGGCGACGCCTCTGGGTCAACTCTGAACCGATTTGACCTCCTTTTTGGCGTACGGTACATCAATTATGGGGTGGGGCTCGTTTTCCGGAAAAGGGGTTCGTTTTCCATGGGGGGGGGGGGGGTTCGGATGAAACCAACGAACCCCCCCCTGCGTACGGGCCTGCAGTGCTATGAACACATTTATTCTCCACTGGCACTGGAAACATTAATGTGTTGACGAGCACTACGACGGTGGCACAGAATGTTTCAAATCAATGTGTCGATGATTCACCAATCGCTTGTGATGGAATGATTTACAAGAACGTTTTGTCAACCGAAATGTTCCCTTATAGCCCACCGTGCTGAGAACTACTAATAGAAGTTTATTGTTATTGTTATCGTTGAAGAAAAAAATCGAAATCCTACAGCGGTTCCAAATGTTTAACAATAACGATTTATTTTACAAAATGTACCTAATTTAATTGGAATACAATTTGAGGTTCTCATGTGAGTAATGACCTTATATATAGCGGCATATGCAAGCATCATGTCGAACTTATTTACTCTTGCCTCGCAGGACGACAACAACATTTACCCCTCAAAAGTATTAGAAGGGAGTTGTTTTCAAGTGTCATATGTCGTAAGTGCAGTGTACCTGGAAGAGGAAGTTGCACGACAGATGATGAGTTTCTGGGGCCTTATCAACCGATGAAGAGGAGAAGCATAACAAGTGAAGTACAATAGTAGCGTTATATGAGGGGCACACAACTTGTTTACGAATTGCTACTGATGGTCTAATTTGAGCTTACACGGCCGTTCCGCGGAAGTACACGAATGGCAAGAACGAATAAATGTCATCTGTCAATCCCACACGGGGAGGTCTTTATGTGTGCACGGCATGGCATTCCAAAAGCAAAATAACTAAGAGCCTATGCTAGCCATTATCAAAAAAATTTGCTCTGCTGCCTAATTTGAAATCATATCAGCAATCGGTCTGGTGACATCACGCCATATTGAAAAAACTCACAAAATTTGTGCTAATGTAGTCTCGATTTGCACATGATTCTCGTGCATTGGGATGTAGCCTAGGCTAACGCAATGTGACATTACCTGATAGATACTCCTTACAGCGGATGCCTCGAATGGGGAGAATACATGATTTTCTGTTGTGGAAAAGAGTCGGCATGGTTTTTATTCGGCCATAAAACACGATTGTTGAGTGATACATATGGTTCACTCTGTACTTCGGATTGTTTGAGGTTTATACTTGGCAGGGGAATGCATAGCGTGCTAAAGCAGGCCCCTATGCGATGCGATCGACCGATACCATATAGAGTACATATGTTTGAGTTGCGAAACCTTTCTTACCCCCTTATGTATAACGCCATGGTGCAAATCAACTAATGAAACGAACATTCCAGGTGAAAAACGACAAATTATTTTTCCAACATGTTAGTAGCAGCAGCGCCGACTAGAACCGGGTCACGTGTTCAGCGCAAATGTCACGTGGCAGTTTTATATTTTATCAGAAAATTTCGGTATTTCATGATGCCTCAGCACTATGGAGTGATTTTATTCGTTGGTTATATCAGTCAGTCCCCTCTGTCGTGTGCTGCCACTTATCTCAGTTTCTACTCTCTATAGCTGACCACTGTTACTTTTGTTAGTTCAACTCTTGTTACTTGTACGGATAAAATTGTTTTTAAATGATTCATGCCATATTGTAACAAATCGCATGGAAATTCCTCGAGATCAAGGTCGGAAACTAGGCAATCTGTAAAATAGTATACTTTGTTCATGGGATTTTTTTTAATATTAATACATTTTCCCACATAAATAATGACATTTCCCTTGTAAACTGTGGAAAAATTATCTGAATCTATTAGATCTTTTGTAAGGGTTTCGGCTATTGATGATGTTATTCGAACACAACTCATGTTTTTGTTTTTATGCACATATACATCACACTATCTGAAAATAGGCCTTCACCTATGTCATCCACGAATTGTTCCAACGCCAGTCACTGTCTGCAATTAATGTTATTATGCACCACAGCTTGCTAATAATCCTTGCACCAGCCATGAACTCTAATTAAATTATGCGTAGTCATGAAGCTGCAGGCTAGCTGTTTTCGTGCCTCCTGCGTTTGCCTATAAAGTTCAGTGAGACCTTGACATATTCAGGGCTGCTTTATGTAAAATATGAGTGTTCGTTTATTACTTGTCTCAATCGAATTATTCCACCTGACTCATCAGCCCACTTTTATCGATTCTCGCACGTGTCAAAAACGTCTCATTGCTGTCGAAATACATCGGTGTCAGTCTGCATTGCATTAACTGCCTTCGTTTCATTCAGGAGCAATCAGCGAAGTCGATGGCGAAGAGGTCAGGTGGCGAGTGGTTCCAGTCTTTGCGATCATGCAGTTGAGAGTATTTCATTCAAGCAATCAAATGAGAGGGCTAAAGTCTTTAGGATTGTCAAGTCGTAATCTTTGGAAATGAACACAAGATGTTTAGAAATTTAGCACATTTCTGAGGCTAATTTTCAAACGAGTGAATAGGAAGATGACAATAGATTTCGTACGATTCGTAATATTGTTTTCGTTTTCGTGACTGCTGCTCGCATCTTATATGGAGGTCGGGCTAGCTCGTTCGATGGAACTCCAAACAAGGTCATCTGATTAGGTCAAGGTAAACTAGCTAGCGTCCATCCTTCAGATTTTGAAAGCAAACCCCTCAAGGGCTATATGCCTCCTAACAATTTCGATGTACATCCTTCCATCCCTTTGCGATAATCCGCGCACTGCTAGGTTTACAAGTTCACATTGTTCCGAACGTGAACAAGCAATTTACGTGCCATCGTAAACCAATCAGCGGCGGCGATTACTTTTTGGCAGAACCCGACAGCAGTACAAATTAAAACAGGAAATGTGAATGAAATCCGTTTATCGTTTTACTCTTTTCGAACTGATATCTAGTGAATTTATTTTGTGCAGCGATAATATTTTCTCTCATTCTAGACTATCCAAGATAGTGGATCAAAACACTGGCGATGAAACACTGTAATTACTGATTCATGCATTACCAAATCGTTCTCATTCGAGCAATTCCGTGTATTATGCCTGCATATAGCTTTTGACTTATGGTGAACTATTTGATGCAAATCTGTCCAGGGAAATTATAGTACAGAAACCCATTTTACTGTTTTATTACTTTCCAGTTGTATCCATCATTTACTTTCAATGAAGTTCTCCAATACCCGGAATTACTCCAGGCAGTATTCAGGTCAATGCCTCTAAACTCTTCTGCATCAGATAACACCTGAACAAGCCATTTTGTTTGTTCACTGCCGTTTTATAATATCGTATTTTCATATCTGAAAGTTTTGTTCAAAAAAAAAATACATACATTGACAGTACATACTCGATATATTCTTGTGTTAATCTCGTTCAATATATATTAGCCTACAATTTTCACTAATGTTTGATAGCTTCTAATAACCAATACTGTCAATAATATCAAATACTGCAAAAAGAACCACTCTGCTGTGTATCGCTAGAAAACAGTCTATCTCTTGTTTTCCACTCCAGGTAATTATAATATGTTCAACGTGAAGCATTATTCTACCCGTTGAAGCATCTTGTTGTCCTTGATTATCAGTTTGTGATTCTGATGATCATGATCGGCGACTCTTTCTACGGAGACACCGCCGACAGGATTTTGCCTGTGGATTTTGACCTCTAAGAGAGCAAGCAACGGCCACGTGTTATACATGATAAGC
Organism: Eupentacta quinquesemita; assembly: GCA_032360705.1. Lineage (NCBI taxonomy): Eukaryota > Metazoa > Echinodermata > Holothuroidea > Dendrochirotida > Sclerodactylidae > Eupentacta > Eupentacta quinquesemita. The sequence continues at coordinate 4,494 of JAUOBX010461312.1, forward strand.
AACTCTGGTCGTTCTGGTCGTCGAACAAACAGTTATTGAACACGCCATGCCGTCCCCATCACTAGAGGGGCTGCTGGTGGCAGATCCTTCACACTGCCACTCCATCACTTACGGGTGCAACTGAATGTTCTGAGAAAATGTCGGAAATTCACCTGTTTCCATCTGTGTAGCCCATTCTATCGTTACTTCCGTGTCAAATTCAATTGTCCATGCAATATTTGAACCATTTACCATAAATAATTCAATTGTCACTGGAATTTGAAAAGACATTTTTCGAGCAGCTGGTCTTTGTGCAAGGAATAATGACACATTAGCAAGGTTTTTTTACCATTATAATATAATAAAAAGATAATCCGCACGCATGGTCGCATTCGCCAAAATATTCCAGTTAGTTGTCAAATTGCCTATTATTGTATGAAGTACATGCTAACTTATTCCTTCTATCAAGCGTGGTAAATGTTTGCGCTGGTTTCATTCGGCACACGAGGGACCTGATAACGACGAACGTTGCCGAGATCACTATAAACCTGTATATGTTCGGTACATTTCACTAGAATACCCCGCATTAGGAAAACTTAATCCAACCAATCTGGCTATATATATACGTAGTCTGGTCACTGGATCACCTAGAATGCATGTTAAGCTAGGAATTGATTGGTATAGATGCGAATGCGGAGTGAATGAATGGACTTCCACACTTTTGCAAAGTGTTCGCCAGCAGGACACAAAATTGATGACAAGATGGAGGTATCATGAAGAAATACTAGCTCATGTATGAATCGGCGTCATGGAAACGATATTTAAAAAAATGCCGCAACGAAATATTTATACAATGCCCAGCATATGATGCAGTCCTGGATACTGTACTTGTTGTCAACCTGAGAGAACAAATCAAATTAACACTTTCAGCGCTCCCAGGGATTTCGAACTATCGTCTGACGCCATAGAACTGAGCATTTGCAAGACGGATTCGTTCAATCCGCTTCCGTCTCGATTCTCGCTTCCGTCGTGATGACTAGAATTGGAACAATCTGGGTCGTTGTTTGTTTCTGCGTTCGTTTGTAGTAACAACCTAAGTGTGTTATTTGGCTCTGTAGATTCACCCAACAGGGAAACGAATTTACGCTAATCTTTCAAAAATAGAAAAAATTATAAGACACACATACTGCTCAAAGAACACAAGTCGATTGGTGGGGGAAATAGTGTATCATTCCTCATTTCAGGTCTACGATCAAGTATCGATTTCCCAGAATAGTGTACGATGAATGACGTCCAAAAGTACATATGTGGTGTGGTATATACTTACCCTCTGACATAACGCAAATGTCACACCAGTCATATGCAGTGTTATGCATTATATGTGCGAATACGGTAACGTCGGGTGACAAAGCAAGGGACAAATTGACTTTAAATTGCAGGAATAAATTTATCCGGAAGATATTAACAGATTTATCTGTATGTAATGACTTCTTTATATTATAGGCCTTTATTTGTACTATTGTAACGGTTATCGACATATCAGGGCGAATATGAGTTCGTGAAACAATGAGAACAATAATTTGTGAAATCATGACAAATATTCGGCTCATGAATCACAGGATACAACAACCATTTGCATTCTGGAGGCCTAATAGAAATTACCGTATTTTACTAGTAAATAGATTGGAATACGACTATACGAGCTAAATGACGCTGAATAATATTGTGATATATGAAGCGAAAACATTATCACGACAAGACTACCATTGCCTTCTTCAAGGAAACTGGAAATTGTCACTCAACTTTTTAACTTTTCGTTTTCATGAGACATCGACTGTAAGACAGTGTGCTGGCTATGGTGTAGTGGTAATCAAGAGGAATTTTTATCATCAGCACTTCCATTGGCCCTTAAAACTGAGACCCCAAAACAGTTCCCCAAAGCTGCCTAGACGTCAAACGCAGTAAATCCGCCCTACATCCTAGACTGCTAGAACCCTGTATATAGAAACAAATGAAGCGGCAGGTGTTCAGCAACCTTCATTCCGTTCCGTTGGGTTTCATCTTATCAGGTCTGTCAATTTCGATATATTGAGCCCCGGGCAGTCGGATATATGCACATATCTGTTTTATAGGGACGGATGAAGACCAGCAGTTGCTGGGCGACAAATCCAATTCAGTCGGCGTGTCAGACTATATAGGATTTATCCGTGCTATGAAGACATAGACTCTTTACTGGCACTTGAGACATTGAGTGTTGAATAGCACTGCGACGGTGGCACAGAATATTTAAAATCGATTTGTCGATGATTCACCAACGGTTTGTGGTGGAATGAGTTATATATATGACAATATGACAAGTCGGCCGAAAAAATGTATATAGCCCATCGTGCTAATAATTCGGTAGTTGTAAATACTTCAAACGACCGCCAGTATCCACTATGACAATGGTATACCCATCTCATGCTGGGACTGGCATGTACCTTCATGTAAATATTGGAATGTATCACCCTGAAGAGAAGATTGACAACGGGCTTACGCTGCGTTCCGTTTACCTCGTAATTACCACTATCACAACTTCACCACTCGTGATTTGTGTTCCAGTCAAAATGTCTTGACAAAGGAAAATCCAAGATAGTAACCCCCATAATTAATGTTGGATATCCCATCAACCATTAAAATGAGGCTACAATGGGAGTCTCATTGTTATTGTCATTGTTGAGAAAATAGGACAATATACGTACAGCTGTTCGAAATGTGTACGATAAAAAGTTGTTTCAGCAAAATGTACCTAATATTATTGGAAAACAAATCTAGCGTTCCCATGTGAGTAGTGACTCTATATATAGCGGCAAAGGCAAGCTCGCTGAACTTACCTAATTTACCTTCGCCTCGAAATAGGACAATAACATCCACCCCAAACATTATTAGGAAGTAGTCGTTCCCAAATGTCATCTTCCGTAAGTACAGTGTCCGTGAGAGAGGAGATTGCACGACAGCTGATCAGTCTTGAGGACCACGGGCTGTGTTTCGTTTAGCTCGTAATAACCACCACTCGTGTTTCAGTGAGAATGTCGAATGTCAAATCCAAGATGTCGAACCCCAAAAGCAATTCTAAATAACCCATCAACCATTCTGATAAGGCTACTAATAGAGGTTCATTGACATCGTTATTGTCAGAAAAATCAGGACAACTTCACTAGCAATTCGGAACTCGTACTTCTACATCGCTTCGAAATGTTTAGCGATAACAATTTGTTTTGCCAAAATGTACCCAATATTATTGGAATACAAATTTGCGTTCTCAGATGAGTAGTGACTCTATATATAGCGGCATAGGCAAGCTTGCTGAACACACCTAATTTACTTTCGCCTCGGAAGAGGACAATAACATCCACCCCAACATTATTATAGAGTAGTCGTCTCCAAATGACATATTTCGTAAGTACAGTGTCTCTGAGAGAGGACATTGCACGACAGCTGATCAGTCTAGAGGGCCGATGAAGAAGAGAAGCATAACATGTGAACTGCAATAGTAGCGTTATGTCGAAGCCTCAACAGCCGTTCAGCGAAATTACACGAGTGGCAAAACACAACCGAATATCAATCTGTTAATCTCACACGGGGAACATCTTATATGAGCACTAATTACTGATATGGTGCGAACAAAATTCTGTGTTCAACAACATTCAAAATGTTTTGTTTCAACGTTATTGACTTTTAAAGTTTGCAATGGGCACGTCACATCAATTAAATACTCAAGTGCACTGAGAAAAAACTAGATAGAAAACGATCGATAATAATAAAAAAATTATATGAAGGAAGTGTAAATTGAGCTGGGATTTGAAGGATGTGAAATCTTTATGTACACGTATATAGCACTGGTAAGCGAGCTCCTGGTGTGAGGGCCGCTGTAACTGAACTTCCTTTGACTCTGCGATGGCTATGCAATGATCATAATATGAAGTACTATAGAACGATGTAATAAATTGTTTGTTTGTGGCAGTTATGCTTGCTGTTTGTGGTGTACGGTATTGCCAGCAAGACGACAACCTTTTGGTGTCTCTGATCAGGCAATGTCCTCTAGTGCTTGAGATTCCAGCCTTTCCCTTGAGTACTCTCCAGTGTTACCTCAAACCAATTTACACAGTCAAAGCTCCTGTACAATCACAGTGTGAAAATGGCATTCGAATTAGATGACAAATCCTGGTGTATTTTAGTATCATGTTCTGCATGTTTGATGGAGGATTGAGTGCTACAAGAATAAGTTCATATCTTCTTTCTGTACAATGTTCTGTTTCAACGTTATTGACCTTTGAAGTTTGCAATGTGCACGTCACATCCCTCTCAACTAATATGCTATATATAAGAGTAGATATAATTTCTGTATGTATTTCATTGTTTTGGTCTATGGCACATAACTCAACGTTCTACAAAGGTTTCCTTTTTTCACGAAAATAACTACTGGCACCTTCCAGTTCATCAAACAAGAGTTCCCTCGCTGGTTGACAGTTTCAGAAAGTGTGTGTAATATGTATACTTTGGTAGAAAACGAGTAGTATTAGCAGAGTTGTACTACAATGACAACAATTAATATTGCATGTTGGTATGCTTCCTGTCACTATGGCACACACTCTAAAGACCCGTACCCTTATAATGTCTGGTTGGGTATTATCATTTTCCAATAACAATAATCATAAACACCCGAAGTTTGTTCCTTGAAATGTCCTCTGAGTACCTTCCCCAATATCGAAACCGTATCAGCAGTTCCATACCGACTGAACTCCACTCAAGTCAGTACTCGTGGGATATTCATTCACCTCGTCTCCGGGGTGATGACGATGATTAGGTTGATGTATAAATATATCCCGAGCTGAATAGAACGGAGCCCCGCATTTTGATAATTTTGATAACAACGACATGCAGACGAATATTTTGAGGCATGTTCTCCATAATATTTGCCGTTATTGCGGCCAGGGAACAACTCCCACAATGAGGTAAGTACATTGATGTTTACACAAAAGAAGTCGGAATTGGCATGCCTTAGCTATGCAGGCGACAATGCAAACCTAGCTAGTAGGTAGCTAGTATGTAAGATGACCCATGTAGAGGACAGAATATGGATCAATTTCTCGGATTTTGGTTTTGGTACTACCCGAACCAAAATCCGAGGAATCGAACCAAAGGATACCCTAAAGCTACGCCCATTGGTACGGATGCGAAACATGCGAAATGGATTTGAAAATCACATTTTCGCAAAGTCTAGTATTTGCCACAATGGAATAAACTTGATGATAAGATGGAGAAATCCTAAACGAAGACTAGCTCATGTATAGTTTGTCGTAGAATTTTTTTCGCACAGGTATGACGCAGTGTTTTGATGATTTCCTACTACCATTATACTTGTCTGTATCTCCGCGAACCAAATACAGCACATTCATACAGTTTCCTCGTCTCTGATTCAGACAAATCCAACTTCTTTTGAATTTTGTCGCATTCTAATTCATATGAATGGATTCCTGGCTCAAGAAAGTATAACCCTGGTAGGGTGTACTGATTATTGTTACTAGCGTCGGGGGTTGGTGTCGGTGTAGGTCGGTGCGGGTCATTGCTGAGGTCGGAACAACGGATGTATACACAGGGTTAGTTGCCCGCGAGTAAGTGCGTAATCTACCTAATTCTGATTCGATCCGTTTCTGCAGTGGAACTTGTCGGTATCCTTGCAATCCGTAGAGCATATTCGTTCACTTCTCTTGTCTCTGTTTCACGCAAAGCTGACCTCATTGGTGACTCGCTGCATCTATACCTCTGTAAATGTTCTTCTGGTTTAGAGCAATTAGGGTACGACTATACAAGAAAGAAGTATCTTGTGA
>JAUOBX010461423.1:0-10342 GCA_032360705.1 Eupentacta quinquesemita
TTCATCAAACCATCAAATTCTAAACTGCATTAAGTCTTGTAGGACAAAGTTACAGGCCACCTAAGACATTCACTAGTGAAACATTGACTGGTCCCTGTATCAAAATAATCAGCCACATGTCTAGTTGTTCACGTTGTTAGAGGCACATTACTATTTCCGAATACATTTCCACAGCTACCTGTGAGTGGTGAAGATGGGAGATAATGATTATCAAATTCGAACTGTTAAAGGCTCTGTCGCGTTATTTCTAACCAGGCGTCTCGAGAGTATAACCATGGTACTAACTTCGAAACACACTTGTTTGAGGTTCATTACTCTTGGGAATACAAACGAAACAAAGAGCGCGGCATACGGTTGAGATCCTCCTCTCATTGCTAAATTGCATGTATAGCCGATCTGTTTTGGAGCATCTTACGTCAGATCAATTTCCTCTTAGTCTCCAGGAACTGTGCGCCCTCGATCAGTTGACCAGCCTATCACGACCAACCCTGTCATCTATATTCCTATGAATGCATTATGTCGTATTTACAATTAAGGATAGCACTGAGTTTGACTGTGTGAATGAAATGAAGGAAGCTGCTTTGAGCTTATTCGAATTGGGAGAGTTTCAAAGTAGACTGTTTTATTCCATTATATCGTCAGTCCCCACCATGATCCCAAGTCCTTTTGAGGTTATTACTAATAATTCAAATTAACTGCATCTTCAAAATCCGTACGGAACAGCAGTTTAATTACGTAATAGGGTTCAGTACCGGTGGTACATGAAGTGCATATGAGGTTATTTTGGTCTCTTTCGGATATGTAACATAGTTATTGTGATCGAATTTGCGATATCCACGATTTCGACTCGTGGGAATGAGGCACACAACCTCTCATGGGAAATATATCCGTCTGTATAAATATTATTGTTTCATGCGGTTAAATTAATTTAAAAAAAACGAATTGGAATTGGAACCCCAGTAGTAATCTCATAAACCAGTTGGGATTGAGGGGCTTTTGTTTCGAAGTACACACAAGGGTATGTACTATCAATCGCAATCGTTTGGGAGCAATCTGGGACCACTAAGATATACCAAGAAGTATATTCATTTATTAAGTTAACATAGCCAGTTTGTTGCTATTCTGGTTTCCCATAGCCTGCTTGCTGTAATTGTCCCAGACGATGTGGCCGGTATTGTCCAGACATCAGCTCGTTCCCACGTGTTTACAACCCCGTCTGTTGGGACGCACCAGTAACTTAACTTAATGAACTAGCAACGAATGTTATAGGGTTATTTACACGATATGATTTTCTCGCACGACAATGTCCCAGACGACAAAAAACCATAGAGCGTAAATGAGCCTCCACTTCGACGAGCCCATCCGTAAACGAGCTCATCTGAACTTCCTTGATTACTCGGCCGACCTAGCCAAACGCCTGATAATGAAGAGACCCTTCGCGACAACAGTCTGAGAAATCCAACAAAAGTGACATTTTTCTCATCACTATTCAGGCGCATGCAGGCAGGGTCATCAGAAGTCTGACGTTGCAACCTTATTTTTAACGTATAGGCCTATAATATTTGAGCACAATTTTCCATATAACGATAACGATAAAACTGTGGAATAATAACGTCAGGAGTTTGCGTTGTCTGTTAACAATCGTGTTAGCCTACCAATGTCGTGGCACCTTGCATAGCCAACGATATCGAAATTTGATCGCTACGTGTGATCGCTCGTATTCTATCGACATATTTATCGTTATCATTATCACTGGGGTGTGACTGGGGCTTTAGTTCATAACTCAACTCCTAATCACCAATAATTTACAATTAGCCCGGGGACTTCAGTTACCAGAGTGTGATAAAAACTGCACTCCACGATCAGATAATATAGCTACCGTGGTCGAGGAAGTACAACCAAATTGGCTAGTGTGGTAATCTGTCTATGAAATTTATTATTTCGAGTGAGGAAATGCACGCGAAGCGGTTGAATAGTGCACCCATATTATTACACCTGGAACTAAATACTGACGCGAATAATGAATGTAGCTCCTATAGGTCAGGACATTTTCACTGGTGGAGCGGTAGTAATTTTCAGCATTTTTTAGGAAAACCCATTCCGTTATCACGGACCAGTTACGCCAGTCTTTAACCCATGCAATATCCCATATACGAGTCATGCCATTTCGAAGCGGTAGCGTAGGGCTTGTTTTGACAAAACTACTTCCGCAGGTGCTGTGTTATTCGTGTTCTACGTTCAACATAATTTCGGCGGCAGGATATAGATCATAAAAACATTCCAGAATGTTATGATAATAATATGTGCTGTCATAATACTTATTGTTGTTCAATATGAACTTCAAGATTCGCAGTAGCGCCGAAGGAAACCAGCCAGTTGTGGTTATTGTATTGTGAATTTTCATATTATACTCATTATTGCCTCTAACGATCCAATTTACAATCCTAAAGTGATTGATTGATGCTGTGAGTGAACATATACATTCGAAAAATGCCGTCGTAACAGAAACACTTCACTGCATTCTAAAGCAACAACCATGGCCACTGAATAGCGAAGTAAACCATGTGATATCTCGTATACGGCAGCACTCAAAGTCATGTACTCAGAGCGGTAGCGTAGGACAATTGTTTTGACAAATTATTTTCGCAGGTGTCAAGCCTTCGTGTTTTAAAAATGGCAAAACGATCGGCGGCAGGATCGAGGTTGTAAAAACATTCCATGATGCTAACAAAAATATGGGCTATGTTTCTAGATTGTCAGTATCGCTGGAAAGAATCAGCCAGGTATTATAAATATAGCTCCGAGTGTTGTGTTATGTATTTTCCATACGACATGACATAACCATGGATTCCAAATGTCGAATTGAACAGTATATTGTGATTGCATGACTTAATATGTTTGATAAATAAATAAATAATAATATGTTTGATCTTGAGAGCGCTGCAGTACGATGGGTGGTAGATGAATGTATGGACGAATCATCGCCCTTCTTTCTCGGAACGTATCCAGATAGCCATAGTAAGGAGGCATGTATGTCTAATGACTGTCATCCAGGTCCACTGTACTACGTACATTGTTTTTGTACGTGCAGGATACTTCTCCATAATAGGAATCAGCAGGTTTGCTTCGTGTGTATATATATCGAAAGAAATCATCTTCGGCCAATCCTACCAGCAACACATACGGAAGCCATATAATGGACATGGTACGATGCTAGACGCGCGAGAGAGAGGTTGGGGGTAACCCAGAACAAGTGTAATGGGTTTCACGTGTCTGCTACCTAACCGAAGCAGGCATCTTTTTTGCGTCATGTCCCATCAACCTGATTACCTAGCACATGATTCGAGTTCATCGAGGTTAGAATAGGTAGAGTGTAGAGTCCTAATTTCTCCCCGGTTACGAATTATCTCAGAGCATGCATTGACTGAAACGAACATCCCAGTTAGCATGCCACCGGGGCTTCGGTGACTGGTTTGGGTCATCCCGGCGCTAGCGTCGGAACGACGTTGAAACACCGTCGGGTTTGTATCTCACAAATATTGTTGAAAACATGTCACAGCGATTCGCCGTCGATACGCCTCCTACGTCTTCTGCCAGCAGAGTAACGCTTTAGTTTGACGACACATTGCTCCGTCGTTACGCCGGCAGTAAATCCGGCGTTCTCACGGCGTTTCACCGGATGTCTGCCAGCTGGGATGTTGTGTTGAAACATTCATCTCTGATACGTTTCGTCAAAAAAGTCATCTATTGAATCACCGGCAGGCAGGGCTGTGCGAAGTTATGAGGACTGACGTTAGCTGCTCTTTAGCGAGTCCCATGATGGTGCCCCATTAGGGTGATACAGATGGGTACCGCTATTGAGCGCCTCCATCTGACATAGTGACATCGCTTCCACATACATCCACTTTTCCACAGAAGGAATAAGTGTGATGACATGCTGGAGTCAGATGTGCCAACTGGCCGTCGAGAGAGTTCGTGTTCAATTTGGACAGTGAGTATTGCAACGCAGTTCCCCAACTGGTAAAACTTCTGTTAACTTCTGTTAAACTTTTGCGTGCATGGTAGCCCGGTCGGCTAAGCATCGAGCTAGTAATCCAGAGATTACGTGTTCGAGCCCGCGTTGTACCCTTGAGCAAGGTGCTTTATCCCGACTGCTCACAATGAGGGGAAGGTGATTTGCGTCTGCGTTCAATGACCACTCTCCTCGCCTTGCACGCGGGGGGGGGGGGGGGGGGGGGGGGGGGGGGGTCACGATTCAGAAGCATTGCCTTGGTCCGTGAGCCTGGCTAGGAGTCGCAGCAAGAGTGCTGTATCCCGGTATGCACGCTCGCCGGGTTGTATGGGATCAGTACCAGTGTCTGGCGAGTTAAAAGGAGATTAAAAAATATAATTAAAATAACTCGGTTTGTTATTTCAGAAGTTTAACAATTGATGGAAATCATGCCGGAACACCCTACAATATTCCAATTCAATAGATGGCTCTACATTTGGGGATTTTGAACATAATTAACCTAATTTTGTGTTTCCAAAAATCAAACTGAAAGAAGTTATGAGTTGCAAAGATTATAGGGAAGAAGTACATGCAGTAATTACAATAATTACAGTAAATTTTTACATTGTGAAATACTATTTTACTTCTTAAAGCTATTTTCAAATTCCAAAACAGGATAATTTTAAGATCTCCAGACTTTGGCGGCAGGCCTTTTATCATATATATTGTCGCTATTAAATTTGTCTCGCCAAAGGTCACTGAGTTCAGATCAACAAAACAAGGAACACGTCGCCATTAGGTGCATGGCTTAAGTGACCTGACCAAATGTGCTATTGATATTGATAAATGAAACTGACCGACCTGCTGACCAAACACAACTCTCGTAAATCCGGTCGTTCTAAAATTGTACTCCGGTGTCAGCTTACTTATTGCCACTGAGAGGTAGCCATTAGATCAAAGACGTATTCAGCTGGAATAGTTAATACGATTAACAGCTGGAACTGATCTTAGTTGACACCTCATACTTACTGGTAGCTCTATATCACTCCAAGAGGATCGTATTCATCGCCGTTCTATCAGGTGTACTGCATTTTAACTTCCAGTAAAATGAAAGGACACGGGCTACAATGTCTATAGTTTATTATGTATAGCTATCCTTATATATATAAAGTATAAAGTATTCGACTCCCCGCTCTCACTGTTCGCGAATGTCGAGAACAGTGTCAAACGAGCAGAAAAGCTTTCGCTAACTGCTCCTGATAGTGAATCGCACATCACCTCAGCAGGAGGAACAGTGTGAACGGAAAACCTTGGGTGAAACAAGTAATCGAGAAAGTATTTGGAAGATTTCTTATCTCTCGACTCGAGTCGAGGGATCTATATATATAGTCATGACAGAGTGTGTGGGTGTGTGTATGTGCGAGTGTGACGCCTGACTTGTGAAAATAATTACTCGATTAATTACTTGATGGATCAAGCTCATGCTTGGTATGTGGGTTCTCCATACTGAGTTCATGTTTCATATCGTTGTCGGGCAGGTAAAAGGTCATCTGAGGTCACCAAAGGGCAAAGTCTGAGAATCGTGTGGAGAGCATAATTCCAGAACACTCAGTCCGATCAAGTTGGAATTTGGTATGTGGCTTTCTCATGGGGAGAACTAAAATTCTATCGTTTTTAGTGTAGACCGGGGATCATTTTTCATGAAAAATAGAAAACGTGTGAAATATCGATATTTTTGGCTCGTGGAGAAGTTAATTCAACCCCATCTTGATGGATCAAACTCGTACTTGGTATGTGGGTTCCCCATAGTGAGTTGATGATTCCCATTGTTTTGGGGGTCAGGTCAAAGGTCATCTGAGGTTACCAGAGGTCGAAGTCTGAAAATCGTGTGATGAGCATAAGTCTAGAATACTTGGTCCGATCAAGCTGACATTTTGTATGCATGATTCATATCGTTTCGGGGCAGGTGAAAGGTCATCTGAAGTCACCAAAAGTCAAAGTCTGAGAATCGTGTGGAGAGCCTGATTCCTGAACGCTTAGTCCGATCAAGTTGGAATTTGGTATGTAGCTTTCTCATGGAGAGTACAATAACCATGTTGTTTTCGGTGTGGACCTGGAGTCATTTTTCGGAAAATTGAAAACTTGTGAAAAGTCGATATTTTGGTTTGTAAAGAGGTTATCTTAAACACTGATAAGGGTAATGGCTAATAGTGACAATATAGGATCCTAAACAATATCAAACCTTACATAATTGAGATATCGTGTTCTATAAATTTGAGTTTAGGTTTCGTGCTTGATGCAATGCGGAATAATGTCATATTTCGTTATATAACGTTCAACGCTACTGACGATAGATGACATTCATGGATCATAACCGATTACACGTTCGTCCCCCCGATTCATTGTCACGTGTCGAAAGTACATTCAAAGATACCTGTCCATGAATTTGATTACGGAATGAAAATGTCATCGTGGTTTGCTGTAACTAATGTTCGCTTTGAATTTGTGTGTAACAGCTATTCCTTGGAGAATTGGGGACACACAATAGGGCGCCGAATTCTTGAAATCGTTCATGCTCTAAATACGCCCTGATGTAGCCTCACAGACGGGATTTCATATTTTTTTTAATTACTTGGGGTAGATTGGAATGTCGAATAGATGAGTGAAGCAAGCACAAAATATTTGAAACAAAATCATAACTAAAAGTATCGTGACGATTAGCATACAAATGTTCTGGCTGGTTTCAGATCCGAAAACCGTTCCATGTGTCGCTAAAAATGGTCGTTCGGGGTCTCGGTGTCCAGGTTATGATGCGCTGCCTTGGTCTTGGTAATTACGAGAGGGTAATCTCGTCAGTCGGCTCTACGCAGTTGTCGTGGTTGTGAACCCCACAATTCTCTAGAAGAGTTTCATTCGCAGAGAGATCTCCTCATGCTGTGGCCCAAGAATAAGGAATAAGAAAAATGAGCTCCCAGCTATTATTCGGGGCACTAAATCAATTATCACCTTAGAAAACATTCGAAAGAAGTATCAGGAGTGATTATTCGTGGCCTTTGTTCTCCAGCGTCCCCGAGCCGATTGTTTAATAACAAGTTTCATTGATTGATTGGTTGATAGAGAAGGAGAGTCATCACCAGTGCTTATTCACGATCGGTGCGGTCATAGCTCCTCGATGAGCATTCAGTGCCTTCCTGAACACGTAGTATTCAAATTGTTATTGCCATCGAACGTGCTCACAGGAATAGTTTTACCAAATAATTGTGATAAGATAAATTGTTCCAAAAAATTCGAGACTTGATTTCATGAGCTGTACTGCATGACTGGACATTTCTATAGGACTCTGCGATCCGCATTCGCATTACGTGGGCTGTCAAATTGTCACTGAAATTCTTTTTTTGTGATCACATCTAACATCCTGTGGGTCATGTGCTACATAGTCGTTTCCTTCGAAATTATTCCTCAAATACGGATCATTAGATTAATGTTCTCACGCTGCGGAACCAGCTGCCACGACGGTGGATTCCGTTACGCTGAATGTTAGCAATTCGCTCGAAATGTATCCATCGAACGGTCACAATATTGACTCAGGCATCACGGCAATTCAATAAATTGACACAGCAAGTCTAACTTACACATTAGTAGTATGTTCAGTTATTCCATATACCATCGGTTTGATGGAGTTCGAATTGAAAGTACAAGGGTCATTGTGCAATACGGCTCCTAATTACCTTACCTATATCTGGAATAACTCAAAGAACTTCGTTAAATTACTGTAGAGGTGACCGGCGGGTGAACAATTAGGCATCCATTTAGATATAGTTTGGTTGTTGTTTGTAGGTTTGTTTCTCTCTTCTTTTTCTTGGGACAAGAGTGTACTGCTTGCATTGATTGCCCTTCGTTATTTAAATTAGTTATATAATATCGGTCTTCATAATAACTGTTAATTCCACACCGGGATAATCTTTCAATGATTGCTGTTCGAAAAAAATGTCAGATGCAACTCCAAATCATGTATTGTAACATTCCGATCTAAACCTGTGAAAAAGACAAAGTCGTCGTGTCGAAAGCTCCCGTAAGTGAACATTATTTATAACTGTGAGAATAGGCTTACATTAATTTCATTCATTACATTCGTATTACAGTTGGTCGTTTTTGCCAAACAAGCTCTGGTTGAATATTCGCCTAGAATTCAGAGTGTAATCCCTACGTCTACAGGGCACTATACTCCAGGTTTATAGTCTGTGAATGTGATCATCTGGATCTTCCACACCTACACATGTTCTCTATATAACTGTTTTATACACCGCCTCTGAATTGGATTCCAGTACCGGTAACTAATATTCATTTATTAGGCTGGAGATTGTATATTGAAGGTATAAACAAGACACAATATCTGGCCCATTGTCCGATCATCTTTCGACTGAAGACGGTAACTTGCCATGCCCACTGAGTCCTGTCTACACACGATATCCAGTGGTATATGTCACCGTAACCTGCATCATCGAGTTATTTATTGCCATTAATACGCCCGTCTTATCTCATCAGCTTCACCTTTCAACGCGATTGGTAAACATTGGAGTACTGTAGATTCTTTGGTAGACCCAAGAGATGAGCTAGGGGATGTCGCAATTGCTACATCTGTTATAGGTTGATTTATAACCCTGAGAATAATGTTTAATAACTGAACAATTAGATACAAATTTCAGCTGTCAGATTGAATTTCCTTTAGCAGTTTATATCGTATTCTTGGCGCAATTTCCAGCCCCAATCATTATACAGTAGTAGATTATTGTTCGGATATGAAACATACCATCGTTCTAGCTGCACCAGTTTGCAATGAAACTCCAACACTGAGATTACACTCTCTTCTTGAACAGTTGGTTTTTGTTCGGTGGCAACCAATAGTCGAGTCAAAATAGGGTTTGACCCCAACAAAATTGTAACAGAATGTTTTTTATTTTAGGATGTTCAGTAGGTCCTTAGTATTTCCAGAGAAAAGTCTCTCAAAATCGGACCCCGGAAAAGGGTTAATTTTCATATTTTCAAAATGGTGGACTATAAGAAATTAATTGGACTGTAAACCCCATAAGACGTTACTTTTGACCTATGATATGTGTTACCAACCTATAGAAACATGATACCAAAATATCATATAAGCTAATTTACAATGTCATATGACGTCACCGTGAAGTAGGATTGACGTATTTGACGATAATTCACATACTTTGGCTCATTATATATACTTTACTGTACAGTAAACCCTCTAGGACTAGTTTTGACCTATGGAATATGATATCAACCTATAATAACATGTTACCAGACTGCTTGAATAAGCTACACTGTCTTATGACGTCATACGGTAACACGTAGTGTTGACGTATGTAACAAACAATTAACATATACTTTGGCTGACGATACGAACTCTTCTGTACGACGAGCCTTCTGAAACTTCAGTTTTGACGTATGAAATATGTTACCAACCTATAGAAACATGATACTGAAATATCAAATACGCCAACTTACAATGTCATATGACGCTCCTCCGACGTAGGAATGACGTATTCGTCAGAAAATCACGTGTCATGACCTATTAGGATTGGAGCTAATATATCATTGACAAATGAAATTGGGCAAATGTAATTCCTAAACAGAATCCTACCCAAATCAGGAGCTCCACGAATTGAAAACAACAATGAATTATGACAGCTTATTGACGACCATGTGGGTATACCAAGGGCGCAACCATCAAAAGTTAAGGTTTGGGGAAGGGGGTGCTTCTCCTTCGATTTTGTCCGAGACGATGTCCATTCAGGGGATGAGCCACGCAAATATTGGGGTAGGGGTGTGGGGAGTAGAAGGATTTACCAACTAATGATTGAGCCATTGCGATGCAGGCCTATAAACACTTGAAATACCAAGCGACATCACCATGTTTCGTGTAGTTGGCTTTGTAAACGTTAGGATTATCAATATTGGAATCATACAACAACTAACCAGTGCAACATGTAATGGGCCCCAGATATCTATCTGCACGTCACCGTCATAATCAGATTGAATGTATGGATCCAGTGTCCGGTTGAAGAGGTTTTCACAACGAAATTCACATGTCTTGGTCCATGAGTTACAGTACAGGTTAGTAAACCTCTTCGTCAGACCTCCGAGTAGATGTCCGCTGCTCCAATGTACAACCACACCGTACGGGACTTTCGGCAGTAAAATGGAATCGGGCTGATGTGACTGCCACCGACTTGCGGTGTGCCGTGTGAAGAGTTCCGGCAACGTCTTCGGGACCCCCAGTCTGCAAAACAAGGGGACCCCGATTGTTGTGACTGCATGGTGGACACTGTACGC
>JAUOBX010461534.1:0-10341 GCA_032360705.1 Eupentacta quinquesemita
CGGACGAGTTCTGTAGGCATTAGTCTTTTTCACTTTCGGGTTGTTGTGGCTTCGGGTTCGTTTATGAGGACTTCTGTTCTTCCTGACCCTCTATTACTAAACTAAACGAAACTAACGCATCGAAGCGCCTCATCGAAAACCGCTACCTCGAGGTGAATGTTATGTTTTGGTTACTCAAAGTAATTCGTGTGTCCCTATCAGCGAACCTCAGTGATTTCATGTTCTCACATAATAATGTGGGTATAACGAGCGACGGCTTTGGTTGGACTGCCTAATCAAGGTAAACAATTGTCATGAGTATTCTTCTTACAGTATTACCCTGCAGAAGAAGCTATGGGTATTATTCATCTATCGTCGACTATTTATCCAAAGGGAAGCTGACTTTTTACCGATGGATCAGTCAACTATAGCGTCAATCGTCACAACCCAATCCGGAGATTCCGAACATAGATAACTGCTTAAACATAAACTAGCGGTTTGACAGACATTTCCTCAATATCTAATGTTTCTTCCTGAGATTTTTCAACGATGCCCTAGGTTTGAGTGTTATTGTGTTTTCTGATTGTCCAGTTTTACTGCAGGCAAAAAATTCACGAGAATGTTATCACTCCTCCCGGTTATTCCTGATTGAAATCGTTTGTTTTAATTGTATGATGAAGGGGTTTTCCCTAATTGCTATTTCACTCAGGTATAAATGCGAGTATTACTTGGTTAAGTAGAAGCTGAAATAATATTGCATTCGGCATGGCCATCGGTATGTTATTATTAACTCATGCCACGTTTCTTTCTTTTATTTAAAGTTTAGGCTGATCTTAAGAGCATGCAATTGGTGCAGTAAAAGAGAACTGGCTAATAAGAGACCCAATAGCACTATCTATAGTCAAGAATCGCATTATCGCAGTTTGTATTAGAGGACATGTCTAGCTGGCTGCTTCTTAGATAAGATACCCTGTTAACTATGGGTACGTGTATTTGACATTTCAGGGAGGATAATTTGATAATTCGGTAAAAGAGTGCTTGTAGATGTCATCGTATTGCCCACAGTCCTAATGCAAATGTGTTTCCTCTGACTAGAAAAATGCAATCATCTAGATTTAGTAATCTAGATAATAAAATATAACACATATAGTCTATTGATAGTATATTCCTGTAGCATATCCCCAACCAAATCAGTTCGATCACAGGATAAAAATCGAGTAGAACACAATGTTGATTAACGTTATCGTCATAATCATGAACGGTTCAATATGCAAGGATAAGTGAAAGTATAACTCACCAGAACACGATCTACAACCCAACACTATTTTGTCGGCGAGGCAAGATCAATACCTTCAGCTGCACAATCGCTGGTCGCAATGTTGACCTAAATCTTCCTGAACTTCCTAACTAAATCACTTCGATACATCCTCTAATCGTGATCAAACTACTCCCTGCTGTTCTGAACACACGAATCACAAATCATAGCAAGATCAAGAAGTTCTCCTAACAGAGGACTTCCTAAGGCTGTTTCTATATCACATCACACGTGAATCTAACCATTCTCACAACATTCCTTTTGATTGAAGCCAATTCGTTTGCTCCCACTGTCAAATCCTTCTATCGTAGAGCACAAATGGCCAACAATATAGGTACGATGAAATTTATTGCAGTGCGTTTATTTGTATTAAAGTGTTTCATTTTGCGTGGTTCTCAATCCACTCGTTATCCATCATCATGGGCATCTGGGTGAGTTCATATTGTAGAGACTGAATAGCTGAATGCCTATGTCCAAACCATTTCGCAGTGTACAATGTTACTCCGCAACCTTGAGTTCAGTCAGTTATTAGCCTGAGGAGGGTTCTCGATTCCAAAACTATATGTGGAGTCACTTTAGTGTAACATATACAACTGTTCCTCATATTTCAATGTTTGGACTGTGTTGAGCAGCTCAACTTCAGATAACAGTCACTGTGTTTCTTTTAGCTGAAAGGAGTTGTTAGCTCCTGTTACTACTTCCGTGACAAATGTCGAATTCGGACTAAGCCAGTTTAGGCCAATATCATTGGATATAAGGTGGACATGGCTGGTTACAAGCTGAATTTTACAGAATAGGTGCAGGAATATGTGAAGAATAACATACTAAAAGTCCCCAATAATTCCAGTTGTGGAAACTCGAAAATCCAAGATGGCGTCCAAAATGGCTGCCATTTTCCATGTTTGGCACAACTCTTAAGCATTTGATCGCTTAGATAATAGTTTTATTACATTCCTCGTGCCTCAAAACATACATGTAGACACCTTGTTCATTCCCGATGTTAATCGGGAGACAACGTTGTGCCAAACATTGAAAATAGCGGCCATTTTGAGCACCATCTTGATTTTTTGTGAAATATTCAGCTTGTTGCCAGTCATGTTCACCTTTGGGATAATTTTGAACTAATGCTCTTGGCCTAGTTATACTATTGAACGCTTCTATACTTGGACCTGGAACTGCCCTGCATTCGGCTTCATATCTTATCTTCGAAAAAATGTACGCGGCTCCCATTTTTTAATTAATCAAACTGGACCTTTATAAGTATAACTCTAACATTTCCCCTCGTAATTGAAGAGTGCATTTTTTCCTCTTCATCTCGGAAAACATCGGTTCAGAAGGACCTTACCGTGATTTTGTTTGCCAGAGCCATCTAAAATTATCAAATCAAATGTACGAGGCTGCGACAAATTGGCGAACTTTTCCTATATTATCATCTACTACCTCAAAATCAAAACAGAACACATGAATTATTTTCGGTAATTAATTGAGCTTCTGCGAAATACTCTCCCTCGGATGTTTGTCTCCGTTGAGGTGGAGAGTGTACTCAGTCTGATCTAACCAATTTTGATTCATATAATTATTCCTTATTTCTTTCCCCAAATGCCACTCTAGTTGGCGAGCGCGCTTCAAAGAGACTTTGTCTGTCGCGGGTCATCAACCTTCCCTCTTTAGAGCTAAAACTAACTCCCTAATACAAATACATTCCTGGCTCGACTGTAGTGATTATGAATGAAACTATAATTAATTTCACTTTTATCGCACGGATCGCACAAATTATTACATTATATCAAATTATGTGGGGAAATTGTACGGAGAAATATGCACTGTTACATACGTCACAATGCTGCCATTCGTTCCTAAATCACAAATGTGCATCCATTACTAGTTTCAATCCAATTGCATTAACATACTGATACTAAGTTTTCTTTTCGTCAGTCAGTTATATCATTAAGCGCCTTCAGTCTGTACTTGGTCCTGGAACTGCCCATTAATCGGCTCTATATCTTATCTCCGGGAACATGCTTCCATTTATGTTGCTATTAGTATCTATATATTTGCATGAACTATGCAACTATATATATATGGATAGTGCAACTATACAGCATCGACTGTACGCGATACAAACGCGTGGCTTACTTCAACCATAGCATTGGCTATTATAATCATAAATTATATCATTCAAGTAACACAATTCTGTCTAGTATATATCATAAATATCAACCAGAAGGCTTCCGTAAGCAAAAACACTTCACTTCAATACTGATACGAATATTATGGCCATGGAGCGCGGGCAAGTCTCACCCACCCAATTCGACCCAATGTATTGTTCGAATTCCAAGAGCAGATAGAAAATGAGAAAACCGTTATATTGAGCATTCGGAAGCGTAAGATAACCATGTGTAGTATTGTGGGGACAAACTCTTGTTAAGAGGTGTGTTCCATTTTCGGACAGTGTTCGGACACCAACAATAAATTACACCATGTCAACAGGCGGTGGACAAGAAAGTACTTCCATATCATTTTCATCACCTGTCCAACCCAGTCATATATCAGTAGTATGCTGTTTATATGCAAATATAAACGTTGGGAAAACAAGAGCTGTTTTTCAACACAATCGAAAACCATATTTAATAAATAAACACGTCCAAATAATGGCGTCAACATCGAATGAAGTGCGTTATAAATTCGAACACTTGCTTTACATGTCAACGAGAGATTGCCAGTATACATTCGATGTGCCATCTTTACCAGTCAACCAACAATACTAGAAAGATTGCCGAGAAACCTATATTTATAAACCACAGCTTGGGGTTATTAGGCTTCGACTAGCAGTGTAAATCCAGCAACAAATTAGAGAAACACTTCGAATGCAGAAGCGGTTAAACTTTTTTCTGGCGGATTACAAAGAATAGGAGAGAGTACAACTACCCTTCTCAATTAACCCAGGCGACGCTCGAAAATGTAGACCGTCCCAATAAACCGACGGAGATAAGATGGAACTTTCGGTCAACTATAAAGAGTACTTTACTCTAAAAAGAATTATTAGGACTGAAATATATTTCGAGGACCTACCCAAGATTCCTAAACTAGTTTCAAACCCTAACAATGAAGGATAATCAATGATATACAAAGAAGCAGACATTAGGACAAAGTCTCATATCGTGATGGTTCATTAAATTATCTCCAAACATATTCTGTGATTTAAGTATTCATATTAAAACGTCAAGGAATTTCGCAACATACTCAACATATGAACGTATTCACAAAATGAGAGCAAATAAACAAAACACTGTTCTCAGAGATATCTCGCTATTCGATGCCTCGCGCAGCCATGAAGCGAATACAGCACCCGTAACTGGATTAACTGTTTACTCATAAACTTTTTCATAAGGTATTGAAGAACTAATAACATTGATTGTTACGCAGGTTGCATTGGGGCGCCTCCGCGGTTCCAATATCATTCGCTTCTCCACAAGGTTTTGAGCCACCCGTGGCCATGGAATCAGCTCTCATCAATGGGAAACATCGTAGGTTACAGAGACACAGGTAATTAACTATACGACTGTTGTAGTATGCTCGCTCAATTAACTTAGAGGTGGTGATGAAGCTGAAATGTGCTGAATCAACAACGGTCAGATGAAAAGTCATTATAATAGAGGGCCTATGATGGAAAATAGTGAAACTGAACTATTTTTTTTTGGATGTTACTCCAATATCAGTTCACGATGAATCCTATACAGCATGAGGTGTTTATCCGCAGCTACCACGGCGCTTCCGATTGCACGTGTTAGCCTAGCCAGACAGTGAGCCAAGTCGTATGGAGTATCAAATATCCATTGTTATAGCTGTTTCGCAGTTATGCGCGTGCAAACCCCAAATAATGAATTACATGCATCTCTAAGAGCACATTCATTATGCACTACACTCTCAGTAAGAATATATGTCTTAAGTGAGAAATACGCTGGTGAAGAGATGATATAATTGTGAGCACAAGTCACTTGGTTATCTACAAATCGGGGAGTCTTCTATCACTGAACACAATTTCTTCCAATTACTGCTATGTATACAATGCACTGGAGTTGGATTGGTCTGACGGGGAACATGATCTGCATGATATGACTGCAGTGCCGCGCCTGGAAGGCGAAAACAAACTGCATGAAACCTGACACGTTCATGTTTAGATCATGAGTGAATTGACGCGAAGAGATGTTTCATATCGACGAGGGCATTTCATGACCATTCCATGTAACAATTCCGCGGTATGCACTCTCTAATTAGAACTATCAAATTCCGAATTCGTTGCTGATCAGTTCTTGTTGAAATCAAACAGTTGAAAATAAAATAAATAAAATGGAGAGTAGCTGATCACAACAATCGGTTCAGTTGAAAGACTATGATTAATATTTCTCCCTTCAACCTATTTCCTATTAGCCATTGCTAACCTCTAAACTGTGAATGTTAATTTAATTCTTCTCATTACACCAAGCTGTGCCTGTAATGACCATCAATGATACTGATTGATTGTGCCATTGCATGTTTCCATCAATTCCCCATGTGTGATTTCTTGGTGCTGTCAATTTGTTAGGCTTTCAACAATCTTTGAAGGTTTGGGAGCCGTGGGGTCCTGAAATGCCGGCTGTGACGGAGTACTAAGTCATACACCAATTATGGCATATTCGTCTAGGTTTTATGCTGGCTGGTACTATACAGTGATCAAACGCGAGATTGTCAGTAATACTGGAGTAAAACTATTGGCGGTTGGTGCACAATTTCTTCCAAATACTGATATGTATACAATGCACTGGAGGTGGATTGAACTGACGGGAATCATGATCTGCATGATATGACTGTAGTGCCGCGCCTGAGAGGCCAAAAAACAAACTGCATGAAACCTAACACATTCATGTTCAGCTCATGAGTGAATGGACGCCAAGAGATGTTTCCGTATCGATGAGGGCATTTCATGACCATTCCATGCATCAATACAGGTATACACTCTCTAATTATAACTATAGGTCAAATTCCCAATTCCCAAATGGTGTACAAGGTGTTCCGACAGTTGGTACACACTTGATACAACGTGTTCCGACAGTTGGTGCACACTTGATACGAGGTGTTTCGATAGTTGGTACACACTTGATACAACGTGTTCCGACAGTTGGTGCACATTTGATACGAGATGTTCCGACAATTGGTGAACGCTTGACACAAGGTGTTCTGACCGTTGGTGCACACTTCTTACAAGGTGTTCTGACAGTTGGTGAACGCTTGACACAAGGTGTTCTGTCCGTTGGTGCACACTTCTTACAAGGTGTTCCGACAATTGTTGCACATTTGATACGAGGTGTTCTGACAGTGATGCACACTTGAAACAAGGTCTTCCGGCAATTGGCTCCCGATTGATGCGAGGTGTTCTGACAGTTGGTGCAAACTTGATACAAGGTGTCTTGACGGTCATGCACACCTAATAGAAGGTGTTCTGACGGTTGGTGCACACTCTATACAAGGTGTTGTGACAGTTGGTGTACACTTGATACAAGATATTTCCACACTGACTACTCATTTTGTATAATATCATTTGTTTCCAGTATTTTGGGTTGGAGGGGAGTTTAGAGATGTTATCGTAAACGTAAATAGTAAATATTTGTATTTGGTGTTCTGTTGTTGTATTTTAACTGAATAGTTTTCATGGGATTGCCCTTCAACGTACGCTTGGATTTCAATACACGTTGTGATATCAGTTACACTGAAAGTATGCCAATCGCGTGATTGGCGGGTAAGATTCATAAAAATTGAACACTTAAAACATTGTAACGACTGGCCTTGAGGCTGCTCTCAATTTCGGGTTTATTCTTTTGCCTTTTCTGATGCCGCTCAGTCTTGTACATCGTATGCTATTCGGATAATTGCCAAATATAAAGTGAGCTTTTTCAACGATGGAAAGTGAACTGAATTATTCATGCCATTCAATCCTTTGTTACTTTTTTAGTTGTCGCCCAGCTATATCTGAGTCAGTTTGTTTGAATCAAGAACTATACAGCGGCGCATATTCCACGCAATGTGATTAAATTGTTTTTATGTCCTCTGCTCGTGGATGCGCTGTTAAATGAAATGACAGGCGATGAAATTATGTATATTAACAGGCGATGGGTTTTGTTGATAATTCAACTGTTTTGATTACAGCAGCGTGAACAGCGTGATATGAGACAGTTGCCCGGTTTGATTTTGTTTTCTGGTCCTGGCGAATAGTCAAGAATGTTGTATTTTGTAAATGCCGTCGATTTAGGGTGTGGGGAGGGGGGGGGTGCTAGCTCAATAGCTAACGATTGGCGCAACTGCCCACGTAACCATGTGAACTAAGGGACGGATCCGGTGTGGTCGCCTGCCCTGAGGTGGCAATGTGATTACAAGCGATAGGTGGATGCGGATATGTGTGCCTCCAACATGCACTCAAAATAGTGTACTACAATGTCCTACAATGCGTGGGTTCATTTTCTGTTTGGGAGGTACAGCGGCGGGATACGAATATTGGACAAGTTTCCAAGCTGCACGATAATGTGTGATAGTCAATCAGATGGCAAGAAAAGGGAGTTTCAGATTGGTCACCAATCATGTGCAGTCTGCTAGGGAGAAAGGCGTTGTTTAATCCCTAGATAACGGAATGAACATGGTACGGAGGGTAGCTACCATGCGCTAGATATACGATCGGCTCATTTTTGTCACGAAACATTCACACTAAAGCGAAAGAACCTGAATGTCAATCTCCATGCAACAATAAACTAAATACGAAGGCCATGATCATCGTAATGAGACACTAACATGCACTGAGTATGCCAAGCCGGCCAGCAACCTCTTAATATTATTGATACGATTCAGCACGGATTTCAAAAGGCAGGTCGTTCCAACCAGTTGATGCTGCTAGAATATGCTCTCTACCATAGAATGTGTCACGTGAATTAAGTGTTAATTATTTGCGTAGGCTACCTATGGAATAGTTATAGGCCTATAATTAATTATTATGTTTTTGTTCACATGACTCACCGGTATGTAGTAGGCCTATACAATTACATATTGATAACCGAAACTTACCTATACGCCTATATATATATAGTATGAGAGTGTGCGCTATACAAACGCGTATAGCAGGTTTTTGTCTCATCGTTGGTTATCATTATCCGTTTGCAATACTACTTTCTCTGTTTCAAAACTTGTCCCCGTCCAACGCAGTTTTGTATCAGTATTACACTGCTTTGCCAGACCACGACGTACTTGACCATGCATGTTCGTACTAACTCGACAGCAACTGCAGTTTATGTGTAACAAAGGTGCATATTCTGCATCTATAGCCGTGGCTTTGAGCACATATATTAATGTCATCAAGCGCGATCGCCTGTCTCACCCAATCAGTTTTCTTGTTCGAATTTCGGAATCAAATAGAAACTCTTGAAACACTATAATGAACATTTGAACTCCATACGTTTAAACATAGTATAATTATATTTGTACAGTGTTCGTACAATAAGATACACCATTCTGCAGTTCTGCACATTTTACATATCAACAGGGAGGCTGTCTTGAACAAAGGATACTTCCATTGTTTCTACACCGTTTTATCCACATGACCAAGCCACGTAGGCCTATCAGAAGTACGCTGTTCTGCCGGACCACGTACATGCAAATATAATATGTGGAAACACTATAGTCGGCACTTTCACAGTGTACGTTATAACATGAACAAATCATATGCAGTACCGTATATTATACGCGTTATAATAGCGTATATATTATATAGCGTTGAAACTTGTTCAAAAGTGTGTTTCATCTTTGAACTCGTCCAGACTGCCAGTATAAATTCGACGAGATGTGGCATCCTCAACCAGTTAACAACCAATACTAGAAAGATGAGGCCACCCAATTGCCTATAAGCATATATGGCCTAAGCCTACTAGTTTGATTTTATTAGACAGTGTATATCCAACAACTAATTAGAGATTTAGATTTCAAATTCAGGAGCGGTCGAACCTAATCGGTTGGATTACAATGAATAGGAGAGAGTACGATTACCCTTCTCAATTAACCAGACTGCCAGACGACGCTCGATATATTAGATCGTCACAATGAACCGACTGAGGTAAGATTGAACCGTCGGTGATCTATATGGGGAGCACTTTACTATGTAATGAAAGATTATGATTGAACTATCTTTCTAAGCTAGACTTAGTCCAAATCTGTAAATTAGTTTCAAAGTCTAGCAAAATCGCAGCATACAATACGATAGAGAGAGTCAACAACCATTAGGACAACGTCTCATATGGTGATGATTGATCAAATTGAAATATTTATATCGAAACCGTGGTTGCAAAAATATCAGCATACTTAGCATATGAAGCATATTCAAGAGAATGGGGGAAAGTTGACAGAACACTGTTTCACCCGTTCCGGATATCTGTTTAAACATGAGAAATATCACAGCCTCACAGGGTATAAACATTGAAGAAAAAATGATAACATTGACTTTCATGCTGGTTGCGTTCGGACGCATCGATATTAATAATAACACTGAGGTATTTATATAGTGCTGAATCAAACTTACAGAGAGGGCTAAACGAACTAAAGCGATGAACAACAGAGGAGAGAGAAAAGGAGTCCCCGGGAAACGCCAGAGGAAAAAGATGGAAGTTGAGCGTAGACTTAAAACTAGAGAAAGTTAGTGTGGTTCTAATGGACAATGACAATTGATTCCAATGGTATTATGCAAATGTCTGGGAAGAGCGATCCCGGTATGATTTCGTAAGATTAGCCGGAACAAGGAGAAGATTTTCGTCAGAACTATGGAGATGTCTGGATGATCGATGCGGAAGCAGGCAATCATTGATGTAAGATGGTCACACAGTGGTATGGGCACGAAAAACAATCGGGAGGGCCCTAAACAAAATCCTTTGCTCTACAGAAAGCCAGTGAAGATGATGAAGAACATGCGTGATGCTGGAGTGTCTGGGGGTTCTATTTATTAGCATTGCAAACCGCGTTCTGAATGCGCTGTATAG